>JAJJKW010000483.1:0-23566 GCA_023805745.1 Isotricha sp. YL-2021b | reverse complement strand
TCTAATTGCTTTTCCAAAACTATATTTTGGTTTATCATTTTCCTTTTCTAATTTATACGCACCTGACCTGGGGAATTTTTTCCATTACTAGTATCACCTTCTGTTTTAGCATGAGTGAAACTATATGCAGGTGCTTTTCTCATCCATTTAGTACCAATATTATAATCAGGACCTGGAGTATCACTAGTTAAAATTTTTTTAAATTTATGTTTCCCTTGAATTGAAAATTTTGGTGAACCACTCCTTATCTGAGGTAAATAAATTGGACCAGGACTTCCAGAATGATTTCTTAATTCAATTGAACTATTTGGTTTTAATCTCATTGAATATTTTGGTCCTCTTGAATATGGTTTTAATGAATAAGCTGCTGGACCTGGACCATCTGTTTTTAATCCTAATGGTCTTCTTCCTGATGTTCCCATTCCCCATGATGGACCTTTACGAGCTCTGTAAGAATATTTATATGAACCTGGACCTGGTGTATATTGAGAATCGTTTTTTACTGTTTCTCTACTTCGACCTGAACCAAAACCCCATGCGGGGACATGGCTAAATAACATTTTTTATTTATATTATTTTTTATTTTTTTTTTTATCAGTTTTTGTTTTTTTATATTAATTATTTTTTTTTTTGGTTTTTTTTTGAAATTTTTTAAAGGGTTTTTATATTATGATTAAATAATAAAAAAATTATTATATTTTAAGGTAAGGTTAACATTTTTATTTGGTCTATTATTTGACTTCTTAAAGGGTAAAATTCAGTTTCTTCATTAAATAAATTTTTTATTAAATTTACTAATACTTTTAAAGTGTCTTCTAGTTGTTCTATTTTTTTAATATTGTATTTTTCATTCATTTCTTGTTCTTCAAATTTTTTTTTAAATTCTTCTACTTTAGTATTATTTTCTTTTAATTTATAATTAACATCATGATGATTAACAACTAATTTTTGGAAATCTTCTGATAATTTATTTAATTGATTTACATTTCCATCATGTTCATTATTTAAACCATTTAATTTATTTTTATATTCTTTAATTATTTCTTCATACATAAAAGTATTATCTTTTATTTTTTTTTCAAGATCTAAAATTTTTCTTTTCATATTTGAATTTTCAACTTGAATATTATCACTTCTATCTTTAATAATCATTTTATTTAAATTATCAATATGTTGAGTATTTGAAATTAATTTTTTTTCTAAAGATTCAATAATATCATCTTTATTTTTAATTTCTTTTTCAAGTCTTTGAATAACATTAGTTAAATCTGAAACTTTTTTTGTTAAATTTTTAATATTAATTTTCATATCACTCATTGAATTTATATTTTGACCATTTATTAAATAATTTTCATAAGGTAATGCATTTGATCTTCTACTTGGAGATAATTTTGAAGAATCAAAAGAAGGATTTGAATAATGTGCTGTTGAATTTGATTTATTATTTATTTTTAATGGAGATTTATTTGTTTTTTTATTTTTTTTGTCTATATTTTGAGATGGAGATGTTAAATTCATATTTTCCATCATTTTCTTTGTTTTTGCTATTAAATATTTTGCTTCTTCTTTTATCTTTTGTTCATCTTCTTCCATTTTTATTTTTATTTTTATATTTTATAATTCATAATTATTTTTATAATTTTTATTTTTAAGAAAAAAGATATTTTTATAAAAGTAAAAAATATAATTTGAGATATACTCTTATAATATATTTTTTCATTATTACATGAATTTTATTTTCATTTTTAATTAATTTTTTTGAATAAGAAAATATATATATTATAAATATCTTTCTTTTTATTATTTTTCTGATTCTTCAAATTATTATATTCTTTTAAATTTCGATAACTTAAAACTTCTGCTAAATCCTTAGTTTCTTCTTCAATATTTGATGAAGTATATATAAAGCAACTATCATATTTATTCATTAATAATTTTTCCCTTTGACCTTTATAAATATTTTTTATAAATTGCCAAACATAATCCATAATTTTTTCCCCTTCATAAATTATACATGATATAATATCTATATCAAATTTATTTTCATTTAATTTTTTTAATTTATTAAATTTTTTTTCATCTCTTCCATTTTTTTCATTATCCATTATTTCATATATTTCATTTGCTTTAAAATATGACCATGGAAGTATTTCTGGAGTTTCTGTTTTTGAAATTAATTCTTCAAACAATTCAGATAAAGAATATTTTTTTGATTCGGAATAAAATATTAAAGGGTTTGTTCTTATTTCATTAATTTTATTTAAAAAAAATATTGAAAAATCTTCATTTTTATGTGTAATTTCAAAGATTATTTTTTCATTTCTATCTTGAGAAAAATTACAAAAAAAATTTGAAGAATTTTTATCAAATTTTATTGAATAATTATCATAGAATTCAGAATTAATTCTATCTGTATTTTCAATGAATTCTTCTTTGAAATTATTTTTTCGACAACAACCAATTCCCATAATAATTTTTTTTCAAAAAAATTAAATTTTAACTTAAATTTAATATGGAAAAAATAGAAAAAGAAATTTTAAAAATATTTACTGAAGAATTTTACTTATGTATAACTAATATATTAATAATTTCAAAAGAAGAATTTTTCAAACAATACATTCATCGTATGAATATAATATTAAAAGCATATCATAGTAATTTATTAAATGAAATAAGACAAAATAAAAAACTTTTTAAAATTCAAATAAAAAGAATAATCACATTATATTATAATCCTGCAAAAGAATTATGTGAAAAACAATTAAAAAATATAAAAAATTCAGATAAATTAATAACATTTAAAAAACATTGTGAATATAATACTGAACCAAAACATTATTGTGATGGTAATTTTCTAATAGCAAAATCATCTGAAAATGATATAAACTTAGTAATTTGTTCAAAATGTCATTATGTATATAAAATAGATCAAATAATAATGCATTGTTCATATCATGATTGTGATTTTTATTCAACAGGAAAAAATATAATATATGATAAATTAAAACCAGCAACTTGGGAAAATTATCATTGTCCAGTAATGTTAAATCAACAAATGAATTGTAGAAAATGTAATAATAATTTATGGTTAAATAATAATAATAAACTTTATTGTAAAAAATGTATTAAAGAATTTGATCCTTTTAGTATTAATTGGATTTGTGTTTTATGTCATAAAACTTTTCAAACTGGTGCAAAAGAATATAATCCTTTTGAATTTTTATCTATTAAAAATTCAGTTAAAAATTCTCTTGTTAATGAAATTATAATTAAACCAAAAGAATTACCTTGTAATTGTTTTTCAAATTTATTTAAAGTTGATTTTAAACATAATGAATGTTGTGATGGTGTTTTATTATCTGGAAATAATTTAAATAATTTAATGATTGTTTGTTCTAAATGTAAATCTTTTGCTTCTGTTCAAAAATTTATTTGGACTTGTCCAAAATGTCATAAACATTTTAATTGTTATAATACTAGAACTTTTAATATAAAAGAAAGTGAAAAATATGAAAAAGATGAATTTAAATATGATTTTTATAAGAATATTGAAAATGAAGATAATGATGATTTAAATAATAATATTCTCTCAGAAAAGGAATTTAGATTTCAATTAAATTCCAATAGAGAAAAAATGAATATTTTTAATAATTTTTTAAGTAAAAAAGATATTTTTTATGATAAAAATGAAAGTTTAACTACTTCAACAAGAATAAGTAATTATAATCAATTTTCTTCAAATAAAAAATTTAATCCAATTAGAATATACAAATCAAAAAATGATAATTTAAATAATGAAAATAAAGAAGGAGAAAATTATAATAAAGAAGAAAATGACTCTTCATTGAATTATAAATCAATTCATAAATTTAGTTCTCCAATTCAAAATTTAAAAAAAAAAATTTTAAATTTTAAAGATGAACCAAATTATAAAAATTCAATGAAAACAGGAAGATATAATTCATTTACAGATAAAAAAATTTTAGAAATTAAAGTTTATGAAGCTCCAAAAATAACTTCTAATAGTTTAAGAGAAAATGATGAAAAAAGAAATTTATCAGAATCTAATAAAAAAGTTTATGAGGAAAAAAAAATAATAAAATCTATTTTACCATATAAATTAATCCCTAAAGAAAATACAAGAAACCAATTATTATATTTTAAAAAAGACAAAACTCAAAAACCTTTTATTTTTAAAGAAGAAGATTTTAAAGTTATAACTCAAATTGGAGAAGGAACTTTTGGAAAAATATTTTTAGTTGAAGAACAATCAAAAAATTTTTATTGTATGAAAAAAATGTATACAAATACAAAAAAGGGTTTAGATGCAATAACAAAAGAATATGAATTAATATCAAATAATAAACATTTCAATATAATATCAATTATAGGAATATCAAAAAAAATGTTAGATGAAACAACTTATGGAATTTATGTTTTAATGGAAGTTGCAAAAACAGATTGGGAAAAAGAAATAAATCAAAGATATATATTAAAAAATTATTATTTAGAAAAAGAATTATTAAATATAATAAAACAATTAGTAAGTGCATTATCTTTTTTAGAAAGAAATAATATAGGTCATAGAGATATTAAAGCTCAAAATATATTATGTTTTGAAAATAATATATATAAAATTGCAGATTTTGGAGAAGCAAAAAAATTTATAAAAGAAAAAGATATTATAAGTACTTTAAGAGGAACAGAATTATATATGTCACCAATATTATTTTCTAGTTTACATAATAGAATTTTTAAAGTTAAACATAATCCTTATAAAAGTGATGTTTTTAGTTTGGGTATGTGTGTTCTTTTTGCTTCTACTTTAAGAATAAAAAATTTATGTAATGTTAGATATTGTAAAAATGATTTTGAAATAAAAGAATATTTAATTAATATTATTAATGGAAGATATTCAAATAAATTTATTTTATTGTTATGTAAATTAATTAGTTTAAATGAAGAAGATAGACCCAATTTTATTGAACTTGAAAATATTCTGAAGAAATATTAAAAATTTTGACAAAAACTCAATTATTTTATGTATTTATGATAATAAATTAATTTAATTTTTTTGTAAAATGATAATATTTATTTGTTTTAATATAATTATTATATTTTTATTTTTTTTAATAATTTAAAAATTTAAATGTCTTCTGATCCTAATATGTCAATGACTGTTAATGAATTAATTGAAAGTGTTGCAAACCATTTAAAATGTAAAATTAAATTATTTTAATTTAGAAGCTAGAGCTTTAAAAAATAAAATACAAAATGAAAATAAAGGAAATAAAATTTCTCAAATAAAGGAAGAAATTAAAAAAGATTTAATTAATGAAATTGAACAATATCAAAAAAATTTTGAAGAAAAAATAACAAAACAAATAGAAAATAATTTAAAAAATTTTGAAGATAAAACTTTAAATTTAATTCCATTATCAAAAAGAAGTGAAGAAAAAAATATAGAACAAAGTTCACAAAATCCTGAAATTGAAACAATTAATAAATTACAAGAAGAAATGAGTTCTCATGAAGAAAATTTTGAAAAAATTCAAAATAATTTTATAACATTAAATTCAAATATGACTAAACTTCAAGAAAATCAAAAAATCTTTAATGATATAATTATAAATTTAAAAGAAAAATTTGGAAAATTAAATCAAAAAGTTGATGACCATTTAAAAGAAATTGAATCATGGAAAAAAAAAATTTTATCTCAAATAAACCAAAATTTCCAATTATTAAAAGAACAATTTGAAAATAAAATTAATGAAATAAATAAACAATTAAACTATAATGAATCAATAAAAATAGATAAAGATGATTCCCTTCAAAATTTAACAAGAAATAAAAATAAAAATCTTAAAAAAGATGAAATTAAAGAAATAATTGAAAAATCAAAAGAAAATGAAAAATCTGAAAATATTGAAAATGAAAATGAAAATAATGAAAATGAAAATAATGAAAATGGAAATAATGAAAATATTGAAAACGAAAATAATGAAAATGAAAATAATGAAAATGAAATAATAGAAAATAATAATAATGAAAATATAAATTCTGAAAATTACGAATTTGAAGAAAATGAAAATGGTTTTAGAGAACATACTCATGGATATATTAATAATATAATTGAAGATTTTTTAATTTTAAATAATAATTTAGAAAAAGAAAAAATAAACATAAATCCAGAAAATAAAATAGAATTTAAATCAATTAATAATAATATTCCAAAAATAAACATTATAGATAAAAATGATGAAAAAATTCAAAAAAATGAAGTTTATGTAAGAAGTTCAATAACAGAATTAGTTGAATATAAAGATAATGAAGTATTTAGTAATTATTTAAAAAAATATATGACTCCAATGAAAAATTTTGAAAGTGAAATAGAATTTAACATAAATGAAGGACAAAATGATAATAATGAAGAAGGAAATAATGAAAATGAAATTGAAAATAGTAATACTGGATTAGATAGTAATATGTATAGAGTAGAAGAAAATTATGATGATGATATTGATGAAATAAACTAAATTAATATTATAATTTAATTTTTAAAAGAAATATAATAAACAATTTTAAATAATAAATTTAAAATACAAAAAATGTTAGAACCAACAGAAATAAATACTGAAAATTATTTAGCATATGGTTCAATTGTTTCTTTAATGTTAGATTATAATTCTTCAAGTACAGTTTCAACTTTATCATATGATCCAAAAGGAAATTCAGTAAAAAATCAAGAAAAAGATGATGAACAAAATTCTTTATCAGATGAAAGATCTCAAAAAAAAGTTTTGAAAAAAATAAAAAATATAAAAACAAGTATATTAAGTAAAGATTTAGAACATTTAATGTCAAAGTATTTTTTATTTAGTCAAGGAGTATTTAATGAAAATTGTTTTTTTTATAAATTTAATACTTTACTTGATATAAGAGTAAATTATTTAAATACTTTATTTTTAATAATTCCATCATGTGAATATGAATCACTTCAAAAAATGAGAAAAGCTTTAAAAACAATAAAACAAGATATTTTAACTCATTCACATAATGATAGAAATACTTATCAACAAAGTACAGATACTTATATAAAATTTAAACAAGAAATTCAAACTAATCATGAACAAACAGTAAATATATTACAAAAAAAAACTTTTGTAAATTTTGGTGATTGTGTTCAATTTCTTCATATTGCAAGTGGAAAATTATTAAAATTTAAAAAAAATGTTGATGATCTTAAAATATATATTGAATTATCTAGTAAAATGTCACCAAATACAATTTTTAGAATATTACATGGATTTAATTATCAGAGTGAAAATTCAACAAATGTATTTTTTAATTTAGGGATTAAAATTGCATGTGGAGATAAAACAACAAATAGAGAAAAATTTTTAGCAAATGGAAATGTAACATTAGATGGAACAGCATTAAGACAAGTAAATAAAGCAAATAATAAAATATTAAATAATATAACAAATACAAATTTTAATGTAAATATTACAAAAAGTAAAAAGCCTAATTTTTCAAATTATAATGTTGTAAAAAATAATTCATATTTAGGATTAAATAGTTATAGAAATTATGAAAATGATGGAGGAACAAGTCCTTCAAGAAGAAGTTATAATAGAAATACAACATATAATTCAAATAATTATAAACCATTTGGAAAAAGAATACAAATAGATGCTAATCAAATAGTTTCAGATGATAAATCTTTTAATCAATGGAAATTAATAAAATATTCAAATGATTTTTTATTTGATGATGAATATATAAATTCATTAGATTTATTTTGGATAGAAAATTGTGAAAAAGAAGTATATTTAACATCAGCAGAAGCATCTGAAAGAAGTTTTAATTTATTAAATAAAAGAGCATCACAACAATTTTTTGGTATGGCACAGACAAAAAAAACAATAATATCAACAAGTACATTTAGAGATAATAAAATAGATAATGAGATAGAAAATGAAAATATATTAATTCAAAAGCAGCCAGATAAAGAAGAAAAATTACCATTAATAAAAGCAGGAACATATAGTACAATAAAAAAAATATCATCAGATGAAGAAAAAGAAGAAGATATAGAAAAACATAATAATGTTCCTTTAAATTATTTTTTTAATGAAGCAAAAGCAGCACAAAGTTATTATTCAATAGGATTACAAGCATCAAATTTAAGTGATTTTAAAGATCCTTTAGGAGTATTTAAATTCCAAATTATAAGTGAAAATGCAACAATAAATGAACCTGCAATTACACCAAGAATTGGTCCAATTAGTAAAAAAACTGTTTTTAGAATTGTTAATGTTTTTAGTAATAAAGTTTTATGTATGGAAAATAATTTAACTATGAAAGCTAATATTGCACAAGGTTTAAAACTTGTTAATTATAGTGATATTGGAACTGAAACTTGTAAAAATGAAGATACTCTTTTTGTTATTGAAACTGCTTATGAACAAAAGAAAAAAAAAGATGGAGAAAATGATGAAGATAATAAAAAAGAATCTGAAGTTAATTTATTGTTTAAAAAAACTGATACTATTAGAATTAGAACTAAAAAATTTAATTCTTATTTAGCTGTTAGACAAATTAGAAATGAAAATAAAGCTATTTTATTACTTACTAAAAATTTATCTGATTTAACTATTTTTAAACTTTCTTTTTTAGATGAATCTGATAAATATGAATTACATTTCTTTGAACAATTAAATTGGTGTTTTAATAATTTATTAAATTATTTTAAAAATGAAGATGAAAAGAAAATTGATGTTAAAAATTATGAAAATATTCAGCATATATTAATTTCACTTAAAACAATGTTAAAAGATTATAATGCTAAAAAAGTTAATGTTAATATTGATGAAAATAGAACTTTTGATTTTTTAAGAAATATAAATCAATTTAATATAATTTCAAAATTAATGGATTTATTTTTAACAATGTGGTTTAAAAATTATAGAAGTGTTGCTTATGAAGATTTAGATAAAATTTTATTTGATTTATTTGAAGCTTCTTATTATTTAGAATATTTAGATTATAAAAAATTAATTTCAAATAAAATATTAAAAATTATTACAATGATTTATGATATGGATAGTACTTTTATCATTCCAATTCAAGATCAATTACATTATTTTTTCCTTTTTGTAGGATATATAGATAAATGTACTAAATTTTTAATACATATTTTAAGAAATAATCATTCTTTATTATTAAAATTATTATCTTTAGATGAAATTGGAAAAGATAGTAAAATTTATGAACAAATGAAAAGTTCTTTACAAAGAATTATTCATTTATATAATTCATATGAAATTGAATCATTAAAACAAAATTTCCAATCTTTCTCACTTTTATTTGATTTATTAAATGTAATGTTAATTTGTAATGATGAACCATTTAGACAATTTTATCAAGTTTTCTTTAAAGATTTTAGTTTATTTATTTCAACTGAAGAAAATCCAAAAGTTCCTAATATAGAAAAAAATCCAATTTTAGTTGATTTTTATATAAATGATTTACAAATATATATTAGAAAAAAAAGATTTACAATTGATAATAATAATGATATATATAATGATGATGTTAGATTAGTAAGTAAACCTTCTGATGAAATAAATGATAGTAGTAGTAGTAAAATGGTTAGTCAAAATTCTAAAAATTATTATGATGAAATAATAGAATGTGATATTACTTTATTAAATTATAAATCTGCAGTTGTAGATGAAGTTAATGAAGAAGAACAACAAAAAGAAAAAGATATTTTATCAAAAATAATTTCATTAAATTTAACTTTTTATTCAAATATTTGTTTACATGATGAATCATTTAAAAATTACTTAACAAAAATTTTTAATATAGAAATTGTAAATAATTATTTAAATAATAATGTAAATTATGAAGGAACAAATCAAAAATATTTTTTAAATTATGATATAAGATGTTCTTTAATAAGAATAATAAATTTTCTTTATTTAAAAATACCTTCTCCTTTAGTTGGAAATATGGAATTATGTAGAAATATAGGAAAAGAAAAGCAAAATAAATTAAATCCAAATAATAGATTAGATCAAATAAAAATTCAAAATAAAGAAAAAGAAAAAGCAAAAGAAATAGATAAACAAAATGAAATTCAAAAAATTATGGAACATATTGAAAAAATATTAGAAGATCAAGCATTTAGAAAATCAATAAATGATTCTTCTTTACTTTTACATATATTTGAAAGTTGTCAATATATAATGAGACATGTTTATAGATGGGAAGATCCAGTTAAAAGAAGAGAAAAATCATATGATATAATAAGTTATGTTTTAATAATATTAGAAAGTTATATTGGAGTTAATTCAAATAAAAATAATAATAAAAATGAAAATGATGAAAAAAAAAATGCTTTAATAAATTTAGTAACTGGAGATAGATTACATTTTCAAAATATAATACCAATTATTTCAAGTGAATATTTAAAAATATATGAAATTTTTAGAAATAAATTTGAAGTTATTTTAACAAATGCAGATGGAAAAAATAAAAAATTAGAATTAGCAGAATATATGTTAAATTCTTCAGGAAGAAAAACAAAATTAAGTTTAAATGATCCAACTAATTTAACAATGAATAATCTTGTTAAAAAAACAGTTACAATGAAAGGAGTAACTGCTTTAACAATGACTCAAAAAGAAATAAATTTTAATTTTTCAGAAAATTCAAAAATGGCAAAAAAAGAAATTGTAATAAGAATTTCTTCAATTTTTTTAGAATTTTTAAAATTTATTGAAAATGAATATATTGATAGAATAGAAAAAAATTTAATGGAATTAAAAGAAAAATATGATGAAGGAAAAATATTTTTAGAAGTTAAAGATGAAGATTTAAATAATAAAAAAGATGATGTTGATTCTTTATCAGGTGCAACTCATGATAATGATAATAGAAGAACAACAATATTAATGAATCATATTATAAAATTAGCTGAATTAAAAAAAGAATTTGATGATGTTATTAATAATAGTGGAGTTAATTTAAAAAATTTTAAAAAAAAAAGATCTCAATATGAAATTGATAATGATGTTTTATTTCAAGGAGATAGTTTAGATTTATTAAAATTATTTTGTAATCATTTAGCTCATAAAAAAAAAGAAATTATAAAAGTTAACAAAGAAAATAGATTTAATTATAATGTTGATAATAATCAAACTATTACATTAATCTTTCTCCGTTGTATTCATAAATTAGATATTATGGATTTAAAACAAATATGCTTTGAAATATTATATAGATTAAATAGTCAATATTTTATATTTTTTGAAAATTTATCAAATTTAGTAATATTTGAAAGTGAAGATGATTTGGAAAAATTTGAAATAATAAAAAAACATTTCTTAGAATTATATTCAATATTAAAAAATTTATTTAGTACAAGTATATTAGATTCAACAATAGTATTTCAAATAGAAAATTTTGGAAATGAAATGTCACTGTTATGTGAAAGATTATATGATAAATTTAAATGGATAACTCAAATGGATGATTTAAAAAATTATCCAAATATAAAAGCAGTAGGAGCAAATAATACAACAAATTTAGATGAATCATTAGATTCATCATATTCATATAATATTAAACATACTTCAAGTGTTAATGCAAGTCTTTATTCTCACAGAAAAAAAATTTCTAGTCCATTAGTAAATAAATATAAAGTTAATATGAATGATACTCTTCCTCCTAATTCTGAAAATAGGATAATTCAAGCTTCATTAAATAAAAATATTAATAATGAAAATGATGAAGCTGGAGCTAGTAATGATAAAGAACGTAAAACTAAAAAAAATATATATTTTATGAATGAATTTACTGATGAAAGAGTTCAATTAGTTCAACAAGTTTTATTTAATTTAGGTTTTGGAAATTTACTTATTAAATTTATGGGAAAAGCTAATGATATTATTCATAAATTTTCAGAAAGTGATAAATCAAATCCTGCTTTTTCACATTTTAGTCAAAGTGTTGAAAATATACAAAAATGTTTAGAAGATATTTATAGTTTATTAACTGTTTTTATTAAAGATAATAGAAAACATCAAGTTTTAATTGAAGAAAATATTGAATTAATATTATTTCCGATTTCTTTGACTAATAATATTACTACTACTGTTATGATTAGATTAAGTTCATTTTTACTTATTTTTTTAAGAGATTTTAATTTAAATGAATTAAACAATATAGAAAATTTTATTAAATTATTAACTTTGTTAATTCATTTTGATTGGAAAAATAAAAAAGAACTTATACCTTTTTGGGTTGAAATTTTAAAAATTGTAATTAAAACTTCTTCAAATGAAAATTTTGACAAATTAATTGATTTACTTAATGTTATAAAAACAGTTTTAATTGAAGATATAATTTCAGGTCATAATACAACAAATGATATAATTTCATTGAAAGAAATTTTAGAATTGATTCTTCAATTAAAAAAAATATATTTAGAAGATTATGAAAATAAAGCAAGAACACTTCTTTCATTAAATGATATAATTAATAAATTCTTTGATATGATTTCTTCACCAAAACAATTAAGTGTTTTATTAAATTTAGTAATTAAATTTATAGATGATAATTTATCATTATATAAAGATGAATTTGAAATCAATAAATTATTAAAAAGAAAATTAATAAAAATAGTTTGTACAGCTTGTGAAGAAATAAAAGTTGAGGAGAATGATATATATACAAATATAAATAATAACACCAATTTACTTCATTATAATGAATTTTTAGGTATTTCTTTACCAAAATTATATTGTATTTTTAACTCATTAACTCAAAGTGAAAATATAACATCATTAATGGAAAATTGTTCAATAATATTAAAAGTAACAGAACAATTTTATCAAATTTTATATCATTTAGTTTCAAATAATTTTGATATAGTTTCCTGTTTTTTTAGTGAATCAAATAGAAAAGATATAGATGATATAGAAAGAAATTTTAAAGATAAATTTTCTGTTATTTCAGAATTAAAAAAAATATTTTATAAAGAAGAAGAAGAAAGAATAACAGCAGACCCAAATTTTAGAAATAAAAATGATAGTCCAGTAAAATTAAGAAGAAAAAAATTAGAAACTTTACCAGAACATGTAACTCATTCTTTAGAAAGAAGTGAAATTTTTGTAGGTTATTGGAATTTATTAAGAAAATGTATAAATTCAAATAAACAATTAATAATATTTCATTCAAATGTAAGAAAATTAATAAATTATGAAAGAGAAAATTTTATTCAAAATTTAGCTGCTTTTATGTCTCAATTAGAGGAAGCAACTTATACTTATGAATCAAGAGCTCCTGATAAAATTTATGGAAATGCTACTGTTTCAAAACTTCATTTTTTATTAACTTTTCATAATGTTTTTACTGAATTTTTCCAACTTAATCCAACAAAAAAAGAAGAATTATTTTTCTTTTATTGGATTATGATTCATTTAATGAGATATGATTTTAAAGGCAAAAATTTTTTACCTGAAAAGAAAAATGATAAAGAATTTTCTTATAAAAATACTCCTTATAATAAAGAATTATTTAGTAATAAAAAAATAATTCAATTTGCGATTAAATGTATTAATCAAAAAAATCTAAAATGTATTGATTATGAAATGTTAATATATATTAAATTTATAAATGCTTATTTAAATGGTTTAGATGATAAAAGCAAAAGTAATTTATATGATTATTTCTTTAATTCTTCAGATGCAGAAAAATTATTTTTTGTTCTTAAAAATATTTTAGATGTTTTTAAATCAAAATTAATTGAAAGTATTAATTCTTCAATTTTAGAAAATTTATCTGGTCAAGAATTTACAAAAATACAAACAGTAAAAATAAGTACTTTAAGAAATAAATATAAACAAAATGAATTTTCAATGAATAAATTTGAAAATGAATTAAATCCATATGAAGAAGTAATAGAATTAATAAATAATTTAAGTGAAAATAATTCAATAATTCATAATCAAATGAAAGATTATCTTCGTTATCAATATAATAGTTCAAAAAGTTTAAATTTTATATGTATTTTAGCAAATTTATTAGATTGTTTTACAAAACCAAAACAAGAAGTAAAAAATAAATTAGAACATGGTTATATAGATAAAGATTTAAGATCACTTAGAAGTATAAATGATGATCATAGAATGTTTATTAGATTTTATTTTCCAGTTATAATAAAAATAATAGAAAGTTTAACTAAATGTTGTCAAGGACCTTCATTAGAAAATCAAAGTAGTTTAGTTAAAGATACAAAAATTTTAACATTTTTATTTCAAATTCTTTTTGGTTTAACTTATAGAAAAAAAATTAATTTTGATGAAAATGGAAATCCTCCTCCAGAAAATGATCATAATTTCATTAATATTAATCATAATGCAGATAAATATACAAATTATTATCAAATTGATTGTCTTAGTATTGGTTTAAGTAGAAAATATTGTGCTTATTTAAAATATAAATTAGTTTTATTACTTTCTGTTTTAACTATTGGAAGAAAAAAAGGTGATAAATTATATGAAATTATTCATAGAGAAATTGATTTTGATACTTTAAGATTTGTTTTAGAAGAAACTTATAAAGAAATTTTAATTGAAAAAAAAAGTGAATTTGATCCTGATAATTTAACATTTGGAAATGAAATTTATTCTCGTTTTGAAAATTTTATATATGTTGATAAAAATCCAGAAAAAATGTTAACAAGAGAACAAAATCATAATTTTATTATATATGAAATAGGAACTTTTACATATATAATAATGAATATATATTATGAGAATTTAACAAGACCTTCAAATTATATTTCTTATAATCAAATAAGAAAATTTAAAAAAATAATGACAAAAAGAAAAACAGAAATTCAAAATCCAAGTATTTTTCATAGTACATGGCAATTTTTCATTGCGCTTGGAAGATGTTTTATGTTAATTTTTATATGTTGTAAACATTGTGATTGTGGAAGAAAAAGAAATCATGAAGATGATTTTTTTGTAAAAGATTGTTTTGAAAGAGCTTATTGTTTTTATTTTGATTATACTCCAAATATTGAAATATTATTTAATGGAGTTATTATTGGTTATTATGTTAAATTATCTCCTATTTGTAAATATTTAACTGATGATATGAAAGAAGAATTTCAACAAAATTTAGATAGGACTAATACAAAAAGTAAATTAGAATGTTTATTTAAAAATGTTAAATATTATAGTTATACTTTAAGTTATTCTCAAAAATTAATGGAATTATTTAAAGTTGTTCCTATATTTAATTTATTCTTTAATCAATATAATTTCTTCCGTGATGTTTGTTTAATTTTAAGTATTGTTATTAATTTTCTTATTTTCAGTTCTTTATATAGATTAAATGATGATTATGAAGAAGTTACTGAATATTCAGAAGATTTTGAATTTGATTATGGATTTTTATATAAACAAAAAAATATAAAAATCACAAAAAAATTACTAAAAACTTTATCATTTTTACAATTTTCTTTTGCTTTATTAATATTCTTAAATTATGTTTTAAAAAATATTGCAAAATATTCCTATTATGAAAAAAATGATAGAAAACAAAATGAAGTTGGATATTTTAAAAGAGGGTTTGAATTTTTAAAAAATATGTATGATGATTATGGTTTCTTATATCATTTAATATATTTAGTATTTACAACTTTAGGTTTTGCAACTCAAAATTATAAATATTTTTCATTTTTATTAGTAGAAATAATACCAAGAAGTTTAACATTAATGTTTATAATAAAATCATTTTGGATTCCTAGAAAACAATTAGTAGTGACATTATTTTTATTTTACTTATTTTGTTATTATTTTGTTATATTTATATATTCATATATGGCAGATCAAGCACCAACAAAAGATTGTTATAGATTTGATGATTGTTTTTTTACAGTTTGTGATCAAGCTTTTAAAAACTCAAATGGAGTTATAAATTGGTTAGACGAAAATTATTTATTAGTTACTGATTTATGGTTTAAAAATAGTAGATTTTGGTTAGATAATTTATTTGCAATTATAAATATTATTCTAGTTTTTCAAATGGTTGGAGGTATTATTATTGATAACTTTTCAGCTTTAAGACAAAGTCAAGGAGAAACTGATGAAGATAGAGATAATGTTTGTTTTATTTGTGGTCTTCATCGAACTGAATTAAATAAATTATATGGTAATGAAGAAGGTTATACTGAACATATTAAAATTGATCATTATTTCTGGAATTATATGTTTTTAATCTTTAATTTATTAAAAAAAAATCCTAAAACTCTAATGGGAATTGATGATTTTATTTTTACTAATTATAATGAAAATCAATCTACTGCTTGGATTCCTTTAAATACTTGTAGAAAAAAAATTGATTTTGAAAATAAAGAAAATGCTGATGAAAAAGATAAAGAAAAAGAAGAAGAAGATGAAGATGATTAAATATTTTTCTCTTTACTATATATTTTTTAACTTATTTTTAAATATTTTTCAAATAAATAAATTAAATTTACTTAATATAAATAAATAAATTGAGAATTATAAATTTTATTTATATAAATTAATAAATATTTAAATGATTTTTTATTTCCTAAGAGATTTATTAATTATTGTAGGTAATATTAAATTTTCCTTTTTTAAATAAGCTCTCTGTTTTTTGAATCTATGATAATTATCATTATTTTTTTTGTCAAGGGAATGAAACTTGCTTTCTTCATCACTATCCAAAATTGTATTTGTTAATTTATTAACATTAATCATTTATTTTAACATATTTCTTTTTTTTATAATCTTTATCATAATTATTATCATATGAATTTTGATAATTAAAAGAAGATTTATAATAATCTGAACCGTTTTTTTTAGAATTATATATATTTGAATTATAATTTTGAATATTAGTGTTTATATTTAAAAAAGATTTTTTTTCTTCTTTGTTATTGTTGAAGTTATATTGCAATAAGTTTTTTAATTTACTTTCATTAATAAATTGTTCTAAAGGGGATAATAAATTATTTGTTGAATATTTGCCTTTTGTCTTTGAAATTCTAAAAAGATCTTTATGACTTATAGTATTAATTTTCTCAAATTTATTTAAAACATTATCAGTTTCTTTTAAAAATGAATTTCTGTCTTTAATAGGAGAAAGAATCCTTTTGTTACTTTTTGAATTTTTATTATTTAAATCAAAAAGATTATTTTCCTTTTGATATAGTAATGGATTCAATTCCACAGTCTCTAATTTTAATTTTGGAATTGATTTTTTGTTATATTTAATAAAATTATAACAATCATAAAAATTATAAATAGGATAATTGTATATCATATTTAATATATTTTTTTGAAATATCTGGTCATCTAATTTATATTTTTCCCTTATTATAGTAATAAGACTAAAAGCAATTTGTTTTTGATTATATTTTTGAATTAAATGATAATCAAAAATTTTATTTTGTAATAAATTTAAAATATCTTCATAAATTATTCGAATTTCACTTTTATTTATTTCATTTTCTAAAATGAAACCATTATATAATATAATTTGAATATAACTATAAATATCAAATTGAAAAAAATTATAATTAATTATTTTCAAACATTTTAATTCATATTTAACAATTTCTTTTTTATTTAAATTCAAATAATTAACTAAAAATAAATAATCAATTTTTTTTTTTGATTATCAATTTCTATATATTTATATGCTATAATAAATGAACATATTGTAATTAAAGTTCTTTCTTTAGTTGTATCGAATTCTCTATAATAAAAGGAAAAAATTTTATCTAAAATATAAATTGAATAATATAATGTATTATAGGAAGCAGTATATTTATGCTACAAAAAAAATAAAATATTAATTTGATTGTTTCTAAATTTTTTATAATATTTTGGAAATTTTAAAGTTTCTTCTATTTGATTATTGTTTAATACCAATAAAGAAGGAAAATCAAAAGGTTTCATGTAAGAATCAGGTTTAATCAAATCTAACATTACTTTTTCATTTTCATTTTTTTGTCTTAAAATTAAATTGCCACAAACATTACAATAATAAAGGTTTTTATTTAATCTATCTATTGTTTCATGTTCACATTTCCTTTTTTTCAAATATTTATTAATTCTACTCATTTACTTTTTATTATTTATCACCAAAAAACCTTGAAAACAATAAAAATAAGTTCTTTATAATTATTATAAATAATTTAATAATGAAATGAAATAAAAAATATAAAAAATAAAGAATTAAGTAAAAAATTCAAAGGAAAAAAAAAATTAATTTATATATTAAACATGGTAAATTGAAAAAATCTATTATTAATTAAAAAAAATTAGTTATAAATCGGAAAAGTAGTAATAATATTAAATGGAAGATATACAGGAAGAAAGGAAATAGTAAAATCAAATGATGAAATTAATAGAGAAAGAAAATATCTTCATTGTTTAGTTGTTAAATAAGTAAAGGACCAAGAAAAGTAACAAAAAAGTCTTTAAAAAAATTAGATATATTAAAAACATTAGAAGGAAAAGAAAATTCAAATGAAGGAATAAATAAATTAAAAAGTTTTGGTATTTTTATAAAACATTTAATATGCCTCAATTACTTGTTATAAAATATTCTATTAAAGAAGATTTTGGAGTTGGAAAAGAATTAAAACAATTAGATGATTTAAAATCAAAATAAAAAGGAAACTAATGTAAAAATTCATAAAGCTGAGCATGAAAAAAAGAAAAAAAAAAGAAATTGAAAACTGAGAAAATTATTTGGTGAACAAAAGGATAAAAAATAAATAAATGTTAAATAAAGTTTAAACTTTTATTTAAACTTTAATATATAATAGATTTAAGCAAAGTTTTGTTAGAGGATAAAATATTGCTGATAATGAAAAGCAAGAACTTACTGAATTTTTATTTAAAAAAAAATTTGAATTTTTTTTGGTTTTTTTTATTTTTATATTATTCAACTCTTTCATTTTTTTTAAATAAAATAATAAAATTTATAAAAAGAAATTTAACTTTAATTTGTTTTATTTTTTTAAATATAAAATCATTAATTTTATACAATAAGAAATCTAAATATATATTATTACCTTAAAAACTTAAAATCGTATTATACTTAAAAATATTTTTTTTTTTTCTATAAAATAAAACTCAAATTACTTATTTATAAAAATCATGAAGTAAAATCAAGAATAACTTCAGGTCCTAATTCATATTCAGGGTAAAATTGAATTTCTCCTTTTTGTGAAAAATATCCAGGTAATATTTCATTAACATTTTTTTTATATTCACATAATCCCATAGATAAATATGCTCCCATAACTAAAGAAGAACAAATAAATCCAGGTTTATTTTTCCATTTATTTTCTTTTTGTGATTGTTTTTTTTTACTTCCACAAACTATACTACAAATATACATTTTATAATTTTTTCCATGAGTTTGTCTAACATAAGATTCAACTTTTTCATTTAAATTATTAATAATATTATCTTTAATTTCTTCATTTTCTACTTTAATTATTAATTCTCTAAAAACAATTTTTTCATAAAATAAATTCCAAAAAAAGCTAATAAATTGTCTCCATTGTCTTTGTTTACAACCATCTTTTGAAGTTGCTTCATAAACATATAACATACTATGTTTTTTACATAATAATGCTATATGATCATATTCTTTTCTTGTATAACATCTTTGACATTTTGAAGGACAATCAAATCCTTTAAATAATAATATATCACCTGTTTTTGCTTTATATTCAAATTGAGCTACTTTCATATAATAATTTGTGTAAAAATCTTTTATTAAACTTATTCCTAGTAAATTTTGAAAATAACCACGACTATTTAATATTGATGATTTTAATATAATTAAAAGTTTTAAATATAATTCTTTGTTTTTTGATATTGGTTTTAAATTAAAATGAATAAGTTTTTTAGATAAAATTGTTATTGTTATTTCTTGGTTTTCTTCTTTTGTTGTTAAAAAAGAAGTTATTAAACTAAAATTTAAACATAACTTTGGATAATAAATATCATAAATATTCTTTAAATATAAATTAATTCCAGATTCATTTATAAATTCAGTGGATAATTTATTTTGTGAAACATTATTTTGTTTTTCTTTATTGTCTAATTCTTTATATAATACTAAATAAACGTTATTATATGATAAATGATATTTATTATATTCTTTATCTTTTGGACCTTTATACAAAATTGGGGTTTCAATTGATAATTTAATATTATCTACTTCTCTTCTAAATTGTTTATCTTTTATTTCAAATAATTGTTTTAGAGGTTTATATACAAACATTTTTGATTCTATTGAAGCTTGAGATGAATTTTCATCATTGAACATTATAAATTTCGGCAATTCAATATTTTCTAATTTTTTTTCTTTTCTTACTTCTTTAGAATATGACTTTAAAATTATCCCGGTAGAAGTATTTAATTCTTCTATCATTATTTAATTTATTATTTCATCATAAAAAAAAAAATATAATTAGATTGAAGATAAATTAAATTTTCATAACTTATTAAACTTTCTAATGCAAAAAAAATTTTTAAATTTTTAAAATAAATAACAAATATTATTTTAATTTTTTAACTTAAAAAAATTAAAAAAACTAATCAAAAATTAATGAAAAGACTTTTCAATCATTTTTCTCATAATTCCCTATATAAAAACTTTTAATTGTAACAATCAAATTTTTTCCTTATAAATTATTAGACTATTTCTTCTCCTTTCATTTCTTTTTTTTAACTTAATCTAAATTCTATTCTATAGGGGATTTAAATAAATATACTTTCCTAATTTTTTTTCTTAATTCATATTTCAAATTTTTTTATTTAATCTTTATTATATTGTTTTTTTTAAGATTCTTTTCTTCAACTCTTTAAACTAGTATTCTATTTGAAAATGTTATTATTATTTTATTTTCATTTTCTTTTCATTGTTTTAAATTTTGAGTTAAATCAATTTATTTTTTTATTATTTTTTGAGATTTTATCATTTTTTAAAAGAGCTTAAAATCTATTAGAAAGAACATGAAGATTTGAATAATAATTTTTTTTTATTTTGAAAGAAATAACATTTTATTTTTAGGAAATATAATTTAAAATTTTGTTTTTTTTTTAATTTTTAAATTATTAATTTTTGTTTGTGATAAAATTTTTTATTGTTTTTTTTTTAAAATTAATCTTATTTTTTATGTTGTAAAATTTAAAACAAAATTAAACAATTAATAAGTATAAATAAATTATTTTATTTTAATAAATTTTATTAAATTATACATTTCATAAATGTCTCACTATATCATAAATTTGGAGAATTATTAATTTCATAATATATTCTTATTTATTTTCTCATAATGTCAAAAATAATTAAAACAAATAGAAAAAACAATAAATTTTTCTAATAATTTTAACAAATCCAAAAATCCTTAAAAAAAATAATAAAATCTTTTCCTTTAAAATCTCATCTAAAAAACCTTAAAAATATAAAAATAAAAAAATTCCTAAAAAAAAACCAAAAAAAAAAGAACAGTAAAAAAATAATCAAAAATTGAAATAAACCTTGAAATCCAAAATCCCTAAAAATCTTAAAAATAAATAAAAAACCCATCAATATATTTTTACAACACCATGAAAAAAAAAAATAAATTTCTCAATATAAATACATCAAAAAAAAAATAATAACTCATGAAGAAAATGAAAAGAAAGGTAATGCCTTGCTGTATAAAAATAGACAAAGTCCACGGTCGTGAAGTCTTAGATTCACGTGGAAATCCAACAGTGGAAGTGGAAGTGACATTAACAAACGGAGTAACAGCCCGTGCGATGGTTCCAAGTGGTGCCTCAACAGGTGAAAGTGAGGCACTTGAATTACGAGATGGAGACAAAGGACGTTATTTAGGAAAAGGAGTATTAAAAGCAGTTGAAAATATAAACACAAAAATAGCACCTGAAATAAAAGGAATGGATCCTTTTAATCAAGTCGCAGTTGATAAAAAAATGTTAAAATTAGACGGAACTCCATTTAAAAAAAATTTAGGTGCTAATGCAATATTAGGTGTATCATTAGCAGTAGCAAAAGTAGCAGCAAAACATTTAAATATCCCATTATATCGTTATTTAGGAGGTACAAATGGTAAAATTATTCCTACTCCATGTATGAATGTTATTAATGGTGGTGCACATGCTCAATCAACTGTTGATTTTCAGGAATTTTTCATCATTCCTGCAGGATTTAAAACATTTAAAGAAGCTTTGAGAGCAGGTGATGAATGTTTTCATGCTTTAAAAAAAGTTGTTAAAGATAAAGGATATGAAACTGGTGTTGGTGATGAAGGAGGATTTGCTCCTTCTTGTAAAAATGGTAATGAAGAACCTTTAGCACTCATTGCTGAAGCTGTTAAAGCTGCTGGTTATGAATTAGGAAAACAAATTTTCCTTGGTATGGATGTTGCATCATCTGAATTCTATAAAGATGGTAAATATAAACTTGAAAAATCTGGAGAAGGAGAAAAAACTACTGATGAAATGATTGCTTTCTTAGAAAAATTAGTTGCTGATTATCCTGCAATTATTACTATTGAAGATGGATTAGCTGAAAATGATTGGGAAGGATGGAAGAAATTAACTGCGAAATTAGGTAATAAAATTCAATTAGTTGGAGATGATTTATTTGTTACTAATCCAACATTTATTGAAAAAGGTATTACTACAAATGTTGCTAATTCAGTTTTAATTAAAGTAAATCAAATTGGTAGTTTAACAGAAACTTTAGATGCAATTAAATTAGCACAAAGTAATGGTTATACTTGTATGGTATCTCATAGATCAGGAGAAACTGAAGATACTACTATTTCTGATTTAGCTGTTGCTTGTAATTGTGGTCAAATTAAAACTGGTTCTGCTTCAAGAACTGATAGAATGGCTAAATATAATCAATTAGTCAGAATTGAAGAAGAATTAGGAGAAGATGCTCATTATTTGGGATTAAGTGCTTTCCAAAATAAAAAATTCGATAAGAAAACTGATGGTACTAGTCCTAATATGGTTGGGGCTATGTTAAATGCTATGGGAATTTAAATTGACATAAACTCCTTTTTTGAGAATAAGTTTATTTATTTAAAAAAATAAGAGTGTTTTTATTTAATTTTTTTTTTTTGGCATTTTTTTTTTATTTATTTATTTTTTTTTTTAATTTTTTATTTTTTAATAAATTTTTTTATTTTTTGATTAAATTTGATGATTTAAATAAAAATATATATATTATTTACTTTTTATATTGAAGAATATTAAATATAAAAGACAATAAGATGTATTTCTTAATTGATTAAATGAAGAACAAATATTTTTTTATTCTTTTTATAAAACTTTATAAGAGAAAAATTATTTTTAAATGAATATAAATATTATTTGACCACTTTTATTTAAAGAAAAAAATTATTAAATGAAAAACATTTAAAAAATAAAAATGGGGATTGGGGATTGGGGATTGGGGATTGGGGATTGGG
>JAJJKW010001897.1:0-23588 GCA_023805745.1 Isotricha sp. YL-2021b | reverse complement strand
TTTGAAGAATTAAATATTTTTGGTATAATTATTTTAAATATTTATTGAAATAAAATTATTTATTTAATGAAAATTAAATAATTTGAAATTAATACCTTAAAAATATAGATAATAATTTTATTTTCAAATAAAGTTTTAATTAATAATTGATATTAATGTTTTTTTATTTAGATTTTTTAATTAAAATACTTTATTAAAAAAATATTTTACATTAATATCACTTTAATAAATTAAATAATAATAAGGATTATTAATCTTTATAATTAAATAATAAATTTAATTTATTATTTAAATAATGAAAAAAATGAACATAATTTTTAATTTATGAAAGGATGTTATTTAAATTATTAATTTATTTTCGATAAAGCCATATCAACAATTTTAATTCTTTTTTCTTCTTTTTTAATTTGTTCCATTGTTTGAGTATCAACTTTCACACATTCATTTTTATTCATATCAAATAATGCAAATAATCTTTTTTGACTTCTAGAATTATTTCCTCCATAAATAAGTAATTTATCTCTAGTAAAAGGGACAACAGTACAAAAATTAATTTTGAAATTTAAATCAGCACTTTTATAATAATCTACTTTAATCCAACCACTTTTAATATCATTTAATTCTAAAACTTCAATAGAATCACAATATAAATTTTTTCCTATTATATTACCCTCCATTCCAAATAATGCATATAAATCACTTGTTAATTCATCAAAATATATATTTGTATTTGCTCTTGGTATATTTAAATCTGGAATTTTTATCCATTTTTCACTATAAATATCAAATAATTCACTTGTTGAATTTAATTCTCCTCCTATAACAACTAAACAATCATAATTATCTAAATATTCTATTGAATGGTATGAATGAGTATAATTTAAATTATTTAATTTTTTTATTTCAAATGTATTTATATTTACTGATAAAACGATATTTAAAGGGTTTTTTATTAAATCAACTCCTCCTGTTATATATAAAATATCTTCTACTAATATATGTCTACATCCATCTGGGAAAATATTATATCCATGTTCTTCTTTTGATAATTTTAAAGGAATTCTTTTAATTTTATTTATTTGTGAGTCAAATACACTTATATTATTTGTTCCTATTATTGGTTTTGCATATTCTTTTAATTGAGAAAATCTTATTGCCCAATTTGCTAGGAAATTCAAAGATATACTTGAATTAAAATTATTTCTTTGGTTGTGATAATTTATATTATTATCATTATTAATATTATTTATATTTGGCTTTATACTATTTATATTTATTGAATTATTATTTGGGGTAAAATTGTTGGTATTTATATTATTTTTTCTTGGACTTTTACCTATACTTTTACTTTTTTTTCTATTTGATGATGATTTGGGACTTAATACATTATTATATGGAATGTTTTCTTTTATACTTGCTAAATTATTATTAACATTTAGATAACTTAATATGTTATTGTTATTATCTTTATTTGAATAAATATCAAAATATTTTCCAAATAATTCATATATTGAATAAGCAAAAAATCTTTGAGTTAATCTATTATCAAGTATAATATCTTCTGGACTTATTTGTAGTTCTCCTTTATTTATGGTATTTTGAGAAGTGAATATTTTATTAATTTGATTTAAACTTGCTTTTGATTTATGTGTATTTAAATTTCCACTTCTACTAGAAGTTAATCTACTTTTTGAATTTCCTCTAATTTTTTTCATTTTATTAGAACTTTCATTCCCTAGATCATTAATAAAATATTCTTGATTAAAAATTACATCTTTCCCTTTTTTATTTTTTGAATCAAATATATCTAATAAATCTTTTATTTTATCATAATTTCTTGTTTTATTAACAATATCACAAATTGAACTTCTAAAATTATTTATTTGTTCTGAATATTTCATAGTTCTTAATCTTATATCCCAATAAAAATCATCTAATTTTTCGAATGTATAATTAACATTCAAATAATTATCTATTTTATTTTTCATATCTTCTGTGTTTTGAGTGATTGATTCTTCATGTTCATTTATTATATTTTTTATTTTGACTATATTATCTAAAACTTCTAAATTTTTATTATCACATAAATTCATTATTTCAAAATTCATTAAAAAAATTGTATTTTCTAAATCTATATTAGGATTTTCATCATCCATAATATGAAAAAATATTTCATTATTTTTATAATAATTTTCAATTGCTTCTTTCGCTGATAAAAAATTTTTTTTTAAATCAACTAAACTTGAAATAATTTTACTAAAAATATTATTAATTTCTTCAATTTTTTTTTCTTTAATTATATCTAATTGTTTTTTAAGAGAATCAATAGATAAACTAATATTTTGAATAATTTCATCTTTTTTATCTTGAATAGAAAGTGAATCATCAATAATTTTTGATATTTCATTAAAAAAAGTTTTATCATAATATAAACATTTTTCTCTTTGAATAAGTAAATGATCTTGATGAGCATAAATACCACATTCTTTACATACACTATGCTTACATGTAAAACAATAATAACTATATTCATTTATTTTATCTTTACAATTTTTTTCTGTATGAACAATATTTTCTTTAAAATGAGGAAGAACATTAAATTCTTTTAATTCTTTTGTTTTTTCTTTTTCTTTTTTATCATCTAAATTTTCTTGTTGATTTTCCATATTTTAATTATTTAAAATTTAAAAAAAAAAAAATAATTTATTTTTTTAAAAAAAATATATAAAATAAAAATTAGGATTCAATATTTGTTTTTGAATATTATTTTGATGAAAACAATTATTATAATTTAACATATTATGATTTTGAAGATTAATCTTTTCTATTTTTGAGTAATGGAAAAATGTAA
This sequence comes from Isotricha sp. YL-2021b, assembly GCA_023805745.1. NCBI lineage: Eukaryota > Ciliophora > Litostomatea > Vestibuliferida > Isotrichidae > Isotricha > Isotricha sp. YL-2021b. Next base: position 20,737 of record JAJJKW010001897.1, on the reverse strand, counting down.
TGGAATAATTGAAAATTATTTTTAAAGAATTGGATTAATTATCTTTTCCAATTTAATTAATAAAAAAATAAAAAATAAAAAATAAAAAAAAAATGTACAAAAAAAAAAATATTAATGACAAAAAACAAAAAGTTGTAAGAAGAACTTCTGTTGCAGTTCAATCAATGAATCAAGTATTTAAAAATCAATTAAATCAAAAAGAAAATGAAATAATAGATTCATTAATAAAAGAAAGAGAAAAAAATAGAAGAAGATATAGTCAAACATTAATAATGCCATATATTCCATTAACTAGAAAACAAAAAGTAAAAGAAATTGTAAATATGGATAAAACATCTGCAAATAGATTTAATGAATATAGTCATATTTTTGATCATATAAAACATCAAATTTCTGATATTAATAATTCTTTATTATCTGGAAATATTTTAAATAATTCAAGTAATTCTCATAGATTGAATGATTATTCAAGAGTAAAATCAAGACCTGAAAATTCTATGTTTAAACCTGAAATGAATATTGATGAAAAAGAAGAAAATAATCAATTAAAAAGTAAAAAAAAAAATAATTTTATTAATAATAGTCATAATGATTCATATAGTAATAATAATAATAATAATGATAATAATAATAATAATGATAATAATAATAATGATAATAATAATAGTAATGATAATAATAATGATAATAATAATGATAATAATAATGATAATAATAATAATAATAATGATGATGACTCAAATAATGAAAATATTAATAAAAAACCTAATGAAAATATTATTGTAGGTTTAACTGATAGTGAAGATGATGATGATATTATAGATAATAAAACTCTTGATGAAAATATTAGGAGAATTTATTTAAATTATTCTCCAGCTCCTAATTCTTTAAGAGGAACTAAATCTAATAATAGAAAATATAAAAATCATTTTTTAAATAAAACATCAAATATTCCAAAATCTGGGAAAAAATATACTTTAACAAATAGAAATTCATATCATAAAGATTTTTATTATGAACCTACTTTAGATAACAATAAAAACAATAATCAAACTGAAATAAATGAAATTAAATATTGTAAATGTTTAATTTTTTAAAACTATTTATTTTTAATTTGTAAAATTATTTTCAATAATTATTTTTGTGAGAATTTTTTATTAAATATTTAAATTAATTTTTTTTGATAAAATTATTTTTAAAAAAATTTTTTTTTTAATTTCAATCTATTATTAAAATTTTTGATATAAGATTTGAGATATCATCTTTATTAATTTGATTATTTTTAAATTTTAGATGTTTCTATAAATATTTATAATAAACATTCTCATATTTTTAAATTTATCTCCTTTATAATCTATCTAAATCAATATTATTTTCAAATCTCATTTGTTTAATTGTTATAATAATTTTTATGTTTTATCAAAATAATAATTGAAATAAAATAAGTAAATAAGACTAAGTATATTAATTTCAAAAAAGAAAAGAAAATTTTAAAAATAAAAGACATAACATAAAAATTTAAAGCACAAAACATTGCTATGAATTGTTAAATCAATGAAGATAATTAAAAAAAGGATAATTTTTAAAATTTCTTTAAACATCTTAAATTCAATAATTAACAATTTTAAAAGTTTTGAAATAAAATATATTTGTGATTTTTTTAATTAAAATTAAAAAAGAATCTATTGGCAAATATTTAATAAATAATATAATTATTTTTATTTTAACTTTAATGAAAATGAAATAATTATGAAATATTTTTTTACATAAAAATTTGAAATCAAATTAAAAGAAAAATCCAAAAATTTAATTCATGAGGAAATAATCTTTATTTTTAAAAATAAGAATTTGAATTAGAGAAAAGTATTATTTTTCATGTTTTTTAATTATTCAAAAAAAATATAATTTAAAAAAGAAAAATATAAGAATTTTTAATTAAATTATAATTAATGAATGTTTAAAAAACCTAAAATTTAATAATACATTAATTTATTAATTATAAATTTATTAATTAAATCCACTTAGGGATTTTTCAAATAATAAACTTTATAAAATTAATAATAAAAAATTATTTAATTAAGAAAAAGAAAAACAAAATTATTGAGAAAATAAATTTTAATTAATTAATTCAAAAGATTTTATTCTAAATTTTAACTTATTAATACATTTCAAATAATAATAAATTTAATTTAATTCTATATAAAATATATGAATGCAGAACAAAAAATAGAAAAAATTTTTGGAAGTGATTATATTGAAAATAAATTTAAAGGCAAATTTGATAAAATTCAATATACTAAGTCAAATTATCTTTTGAATTCGGTCGAGAAAAGTGATAATAGTTTAATAAACCCTCAAAAAATTATTGTAGGTTCCTTTAAAAAACAATTTACAAATATTGAAAATCATAATAGAAAAAAAGATAAAAAGAAAACTTTAGGATTGGATATAAATTTTTATTCTGAATTTCTTCAAAATATAAATGAAAACAACAACAATAAAGATGAATTAGTTTCTAAATCAAATAAAAATAAAAATAATAAATCAATCATAAATCCAGTTTTTAAAGTATCAAAATCAAGTAAAAATATAATACATATAAATAATATGAATAAAAATCATTTAGAAGAAAAAAAAATAAACATTACAAAGACAACTTCAAATGAAAAAAAAAATTTTAAATCCAAAAAAAAAAAAGAAACATCTTTATTTACTATCATCAGTAGTAATACTAACATTAATCCTCAAAATTTAATGGAAAATAAAAATAAATATAATGAAATTCAAACTGCTCTTCAATTAGAAATTAAATGTCAAAAAGAAAAACTTAAAGAATATAAAATTGAAAAAATTAAAATGCCAAATTATATAAAAATAAAAGAAGAAAATAAATTAAATGATAATTCAAATAATATCAATATTAATAATAATAATGAAATAAATCTTTTAAATAAAAAATTTAAAAAAGATAATACTACTGAAACTGAAAATAATAATTTTAAAGGAATATATAATGTAAATAACAAAAAAAATCAGTTTTTATGTTGTTTTTAAAATATATTTTTATAGTAAAAAAATTTTATTAACAATTTGGTAATGTTTCTTTTAATTACTATTGTATTATGATTATATTGAAAAAAATTTTTAATTTCATATAAAAAAATAATTTATAAATAAACAAAATTTTAAGAAAAATTATTCGCCAGAAATTGATTTATAACTTATAATTCCTCTTTTTGAAGGTTTTCTTGTAGTTGAATTACTTCTATGAGAATAGCTGAAAATTTGATTTTGGAAATTATTTTTTCCAAAAATTGGAATTTTTGAATTATTATTAATATTACTATTATTATATAAATTTATATTATTCTTAATATTAGAAGGAGGTAATCTAGTTATTTTTATACAACTATTATTTAAGCTTGAATTATTACTTTTATTTTGATTTGTAAAATATTTTGAAATAAAATCTAATTTTGTTCTTTCTGCCAATTCATTTCTTGTATTACTTAGAAATTCATTATTTTGTTTTTTTTTTTTTAATAAATTTGATTTTACTTTTTGGAAATGAAAAACTTTCATTCCAGGAGAATTTTCATTTCTTAAAGAAGAACTATTAATTTCTTCTTTTGTTCCACTTGATAATAAATTTGTTGCAGAATTATTATTTGAATATTGAAATGAATATTTATTATTTATATTTGAATTATTATTGTGAATTGGATTATTATTTATGTTTATATTAATATTTGAAAATAAATTTAATTCTTTTTGCTTTTCTTCTAATTTCATTTTTAATTCTTCAATAGAATTTTTTAAATTTATAATTTCATTTTCTTTTGATGTAAGATTATTTTGTAAATTTTGTTTTTTTTCATCATTTTCTTTAACAGCATTTTTTAAATTTACATTTTCTTGTCTTAATATTACTATTTCATTATCCTTTCTATCATTATTTAAAAATTTTCCATCTTCATATTTTAATTTAACTTTCATTTCTTCAAATTCATCTTCCATTTCCATATATTCTTCTAATTTATTCTCCATTGCTTCTTTTTGTAATTTATATTGAAAATTCATTTTTGTGAATTTTCTTTCTTTAAATTCTAACTTTTTTAAATTATTTTCATATTGAGATATTTCATTTTTATTTAATTGTATTTCATTATTTGGTTTATTATTTTCTTTTAAATCTTCTTCTCTTTGTTCTTCTCTTGCATCTTGGATTTTTTTCTTTAATAATTTTTGAATTGATTCATGAATATAATTTATTAATTCTGACATTTTTATTGATTTAACTTTTTCTTGAAATTCATTTTCATCAATTTCAATTTTATCTCCTTTTATTTCACTTTTTATTTCATATAATAAAGTGTATAATTCTTCTTTTGATTTTAAATTTGGAATTTTAGGATTTTCTTCTTTTTCTTTCATTATTTAAAATATATTGTAATTAAATTTAATTTTAAAATAGAAACAAATATATAAGTTATTTTTTCTTAATTAAATATGACATCCTTTTTACAAAAAAATAAATTAAAACATATAGAAAGATCAATTTCAATTTCAGCCAATCCTGAAATAAATTTATTTAAAAAATATAATATTAGTGATAAAAAAAATTTATTTAGAAATGATATTAAAAGATATACTTCAAATAATAAAATCGCCCATTTTTATAAGAATTTCTCAAAAAATGAAAATCTTAAAGATTCTTTTTTAAAACTAAAAACAATTAACACGGTAGTTTCAAGAAATAATAATGAATTAAAGATAGATAATTCTTCTCTTGAAAATGATAATACTGTTTATTCAACTATTAAAAATAATAATAATACTGATAGTAATATAATATCAAATACTATAAGTAGAACTGATGAAAAAAAACATACTTTTTTTAAGCCAGTTCAAACTACTCATAAGAAATATAGTATTTTTTCAAAAAAAATAAAAATAGATTTAAAGAAATCAAGTATAAAAAAAGTTATAGAGAGAAATTTAATAGAAAGAAAACATTCAACTTTTGAAAAAATAAAACAAAAAGTTATAAAAAATTATACTCCAGATTTAGCATCAAAAGAAATTTCAATAAGATTAGATTCAAATGAAAGTAAATCACCAGAAAATGATAATTATTATTTTTACACTAGTTTTAATAATTATCAAAGAAATGAAAAATTATTAAATACTTTTGTAAGTCCAAAGAGAAATAAAAAAAATAATTTAACATCTTTAAAATTTAAAAGTAGCAAAGAAATAATAAAATTTAATGCAAAATTAAAAAATAATAATAATAAAAGATTTTCAATTGATTTCTCAAAATTTCAACCAGCAAGTTTAGATGAATATTATTTTAAAAAAGAAGTAAAAAAAATTGGAAAAATTAAAGCAATGAAAGAATTAAAAGCAATTTCAAATTTATTATCAGAATATGAAGAATTAAATATAGATAAAGGTGCATATTCAAAACAAAATTTAAATAGAATAGTAGAATTAATAAAATTAAAAAATTATAATTATAAAGAGGATGAAATGAATAATCCAAAAGATATTAAAAAAGATAAAATTGATTATAATACTGAAGAAGGTTGTTATATTATAAATGCAATTAGTCATTTAGGACCTCCTCCATTTTTAAAAACTAAATTTAAAAGTTCAACAATTTCTAAATATAATGATTCTATTGGATTAGGTTTTGGTTCTTATAGAAATAAAAATGGAAAAGAATATAGACGAAAAATTCAAAATTTAAAATATAAAGTCGATTAATTAATTATCTATTTTTTTGGTGTTTTATAACAGGGTTTTTTATTAAGTATTTTTTTATTTATCTTAAATAATAATATAAAGTTTATTTATTTTATTATAAATAAATTAAATAAATAATTTTTATTTTAAATAATTGTATCTTTCTTTTTTGTAGCATTTGTAAGTAAAACAAAAAGAATTCCCATAAATATAATAAATCCAATAAAAAATATTAATCCTCTATATTTAATTAATTGTCTTCCAAATTCTTCTTGTCTTTCCATTTGTTCTTGGAATTTCTTTTTTTGTTCTGCATATTTTTGATTTTCTTCAATTGCTTTTTTTCTAATTTCTTCTTTTTGTCTTTTTATTTCTTCTTTTACTTTTTTATCATGTTCTTTTTTTTGTTTTTCAATTTCAATTAAATGTTCTCCTAATTCAAGATAATTATAACCATCATTATTTTTAGTATCTTCATTAACAGAAATTTCCTTAGGTAATTTTTTAACTATATTGGTTAAAACAGAAGTTTTTGCCAAAGTTAATTCATGTAAAATTGTATTTCCTTCTTTATTTTGAATATTTAAAATTTTTTTTTTAGTTTCATTATCAATATTTTTATTATCAACAAGATAATCTAATAATAATTTAAAAGTATTCATTTGATTTTCCATTAAAGATAAATGAAAAACTGTATTTCCATTTTCATTTTGAATTCCAAGATCAATTCCTTGTTCTAATAAATATGATATAACTTCATCATTTCCTCCTAAAATTGCTAAATGTAATCCACTTCCATTTTTTCCAATTTCTTTATTAATATCAAATTTTTTTTCTTCATTATTTTCTTCTTCTTCAAATTTTTTTAACTTTGAATATTTTTCTATTAAATAACGTATAATATCTAATCTTCCTTTTTCACAAGCTCTTAAAAAAAAAGAACAGTTTTCTTCATCTTTATAATTTAAATTAGCTCCTGCTCTTAATAATATTTTTATCATTTTATTTGAATGTTCATAATCATCAGTATATAATAAACATAATAATAAGGGAGAAGTTATAATTTGATTTTTTAAATCATTTGTTAAAATATTTGGATTACTATGATGAATAATTTCATCTTCTTTTTCAGCTTGAATATTTAATAAAGTATCAACTATATCAGGCCTTTCTAATTTAATAGCATAATGTAAAGGATTATATCCATGTTTATCTAAAGCATTAATATCAAAATCATTATTTCTTAAAAATGATATAATATCTTGATTTTTAGTTTTTTTTCCTTTAATTAATTTAATAAAAGAATCTTGAGTTTTAGATTCCATTTTTTTAAAATATATATAATGCTTAATTAAAAAAATATTTCAATTAAAAAATAAAAAAAAAATGATACTTCGCGTTAAAGGCACGACTGGTAGACAATTAGATGTTGAAATTGACTATAATTCACCAATTAAAGAATTAAAACAAAAAATTGCTGATAAACAAGGAATTCCTGCTGGTGTTTTCTTTCTTGTTTATGGAGGAAAAATTCTACAAGATGATAAATCATTAAGTGATTATCCTAATATAACAAAAGATAGTTTATTACAATGTGTTGAAACGACTATTGGAGGATTTTAAAAATATTTTTTATCAATATTGTGTGAGAAATAAAATGTTTTATTAAATATTTTGTTTATATATTCAAAAAAGAATTTAAAAAAATTATCTATTGTTATTTTTTTGAATTATTCTTTTTAATTTTATTTTTTAGTAAATTTTGTTTCTTTAGAAAACTATAGAAGAAACATTATTCTAATTTATCTTTATCAAAATTTTCATTTTTTTCAATTTAAAACTTAAGATATTAAAAAAAATAATTTAAAAATTTGTAAAAAATTTATTAACTATAAAGCAGAATTAACAAAATTGTTAATTGTATAATAAGAAATTAAATAAAAATTAAAAAAAGTAATTAAATTAATATAAAAATTTCATTTTTGTTAATTTAATTTTTTTATACAACTAAGTTTCCAAATTGGTATATTATATTTTATATTCAAAGAAAAAAACAAAAATAAAAAATGAATATTTCCCAAAATCAACAAGTAAAAATATTAAAATAAAAAAATATATAGAAACCAACATCAAATCCATCAAAATACAAAACAGTTTTATGTAAACATTTCAATAGTTTAAAAGGATGTAATTTAGGATTAAAATGTCAATTTGCACATGGAATTGCTGAATTAAGACAAGTTAATTCAATCGAAAAAAATGGAAAAAAAAAAGGTCCAATTTTAGAAAATTATAAAATAGTAAAATGTAAATTTTGGGAAAAAGATCAAACTTGTAAATATGGTTCTTTATGCACTTTTGCTCATGGTGATGAAGAATTAAGAACAAAAAGTGATAATATATTACAAGCAAGAGCACAAGGTTTATTACCTTTAAATAATGTTAATAATAACTTTAATTTTATTAATAATATAATGAATCCTTTTTTCTTTGGGATCCCTAGTAATCAAATTATGAATTCAAATATTGTAAATAATAATCATAATAAAATAAATTCTTTAAATAATAATAATAATGAGCAATTTGATATTAATTTCTTTAATTTAAATGGAATATTCAACTCTCCTTAATAAACTATTATTTATTGATAATAGTTAATCTAATATAAATCATTTAATTATGAAATTTTATTGATTAAGTAATAAATAATAATTTAATGTAACACAAAAGTATAATAGAAAATTTAGATATAAAATTAAAAAACTAATAAATATCTAGTTAAAATTATTTTATTAAAATCAAAAGAAATAAATAAAATCATTTATCAATTTAAATAATAAAAATTCATTTCAAGAATAAAAAATTTCAAAAAAAATAAAAAAATAAAAAACCTTAAATATCGATACTAACTTCATTATGTTCAGGAATATTATTATTATCCATATTTCCTGTATTTCCTCCCTCCATATTATTATTACTAATTCTTTCATTTAATTCAGGTAATCTTCCTTCAACATTTTCATTATTAATATTATTATTATTATTATTATCATTTTCTTGACTTTGAGCTTTAGCTTCTTCTTTAATATCAGTTTTAGGTTTAGTAATTTTAAATCTTTTATAAATTTTTTTAACACTTCCAGTAAAAGCATCTTCAATAGGAGCTAAATATTGAGGAGGAAAATGTAATTTTAACATTCCAGCCCAAAAGAAATAAGATATATCAACAACACAATATAAAAAAGCAATCATTAAATAAGTTAATAAAACTACTTTTGAATCTGAAGTTGCATCATTTAATCCTGCTAAAACTACTAAAAAATCTATTATATCTATTATAAAATTAAAAAATGTACAACCACCATAAACATAAAATAAAGTTTTTTTCTCTGATAATGGTGAAATTATTTGAACATTTACTGTTTCTCTTACTAAATCATTAAATAATGTCTTTGATAATTTTTCTTCTGGAGTTCCTTTTAATGCTTCTACTAATTGATAAGATTTTGGTAATTTATTCCATAAATAAAATCCTATTATTGCTCTTAAAACATGAATTAAATGAAACCAAATAAAACTATTTTTATAATGTACTGCTTTATCGTTTTTATTTCTTATTTTTGGAAAATCTTTTGGAGTGTTAAAATATAATATTACAGATAATAACCATAATATTATTTCACCTTGATTTGTATATCTAACTAAATCTATAAATTCATGGAATTTTATTTCAAATTTTATACTATAAAATAAAAATTTGTAAAATTGAAGTGTTCTGTTTTTCTTTTTCATTGTTGGATTTTCAGTATTTGAAGATATATTTTGATTTGTTGGTTCATTTTCTGGTTTTTCATTGAATTCCATTTTTATATAATTTTTTTTATAAATTAGACTTTATATTTTAATTAAAAAAAATAATTTTACTTTTTTTTTTATTAAAATTTATAATTAATATTTTTGGAGTTCATATATAAAAAAATATTTTTGAACATTCTTTATTACCTAATATTAAATTTTTATATATTGCAAATTAAATTGATAAAATAGATTAAAAAAATAATGGAACAATCAAAACCAATCTTCAATGGAAATATTATGGAACAATCTCGTACTCTTTGGATGGGTAATATTGAAAAATGGATGAATGAAAATTATATTTATCAATTATTAAATTCAATAAAATTAAAACCAATTAAAATTAGGATTTTACAAAATGAAAATCCTAAAAGTTGTTGTTTTATTGAATTTGATTCTTCAGAAACTGCTGATTTTGTTTTAGAAAAATATAATGGATTAAAAATTCAAAATTTTATACTTAATTTAAAAAGAGTTATTTCAAAGAAAAAAGAAAATAATATTCAAGAATCAAATGATAAAAAATTTACAATATATGTTGGAAATATTCCTAAAGATGTTAATAATGAGGAGTTAAAAAATTTTTTTAAAGTTGATTTTCCTTCTGTGATAAATAGTAAAATTATTTTTGATTCTTTAACAAAAACTTCAAAAGGTTTTGGATTTGTTGATTTTGGAAATTTTTTGGATTACCAAAAGGCATTAAATAATAGTCAAAAAATGTTAAAAGGTAAAATTCTTATATTAAAGTAAAATATATATTTTTTAATAAATTATAGGCCAGCAAAATTAAAAAATGAAAATCAAAATAATAATAATTATAATGGGAATATATATAATAATAATCCAAATATTATTCCATTTTTTCTAAATAATAATTATAATCATAATTTAATGAATAATTCATTAATTTCAAATTCTTATTCAAATTTAAATATAAATCCATCCTCCAATAATACTATGAATAGTAATTATTTTAATGAAAAAATGAAAGAAAAAGAAAATAATTCTTTTACTTCAAATAGTTGTCCTGAATTATTTAAATTATACAATAGAAATGAAAATCTTGAATTTATCCAATTACAGAAAGGTTTTAAAGATGTTGAAAATATATATAGGTCAAGTTTTTTAAGTAATGTTAAAGATAAATTAACATTATCTCTTCAATGCAATTATTATTGTAATATCAATCAAAATGAATTATTAAATAATATTTATGAAGAGTATGATGGACAACATTTAGGTATATGATTATAAATATGAGATAATATACAAAAATGGGGTATAAATAAAATGTTTTGATATATTATTTAATATAGATAAATTAAAAGAGATTAATTATTTTTTAATTATTTCAATTAAATTTATGTCTTTAAATAATGATATAAAATAAACATGAAAAGAGGATTTCCAGACTCTGTAAAAGAAAGTAAATCTAAAGAAAAAAATATTAAACAACCAATTATTTATTAGAAATCAAACTATTAATAATAATAAAAAAAAGAATCAATATCAATTTTATCTGAAATGAATAAAAAATAAAATTGACAAACTGAAAAGTTCTTTTCCATATCAATGATTAAAGTTATTGATATTTTTTATTTTTCTTATTTATACTCTTTTTATATTTAAATTTTTATATGATATATTAAAAAATCTCAAACATTAAAAAAATTTCTATATTTTAATAGTAAAATACTAATTGCTTTTTTCAAATTGTTGAATTATTATATTGATTTATTTTTCTTTTTTATTTTTTAAAATTATTATCATTAGGTTTATATGGGAAATCCCAAATAAAAAAGTGAATGAATTTCGAATAGTTTTTTAAACAATTTGTTATAAGTATTTCTTATGTTTTAGTTTTGTTTTGGTTAAAATTAAATATTTTCAAAATTTTGTTTTTTATTTTAATGTTTATTCCATTTTTTGCTATTGTTTATCAAACAATGAAAAATTTAAATGTTGAAATTTAAATTAAAAAGTGTATTTATTTAGAAATTATTTAATAATAAGATTTTGAAGAGATATTTTATGTATTTAAAATATATATATAATAAATTATTTAAATTTATGAAAAAAAATAATTTTTAAACTCCAAAAAATGTCTTCTTTAAAAAAAAAGAATCTAAAAACAGAAATAATTTATAATTCTTTATTAAAAATTTTTAATCAAATATCAAAACAAAAAACTTATCAAGATGGGATTTTTTATCTTCAACAATTATTTTATGAAAATATTAAAAATGATAACAATATAAATTATTTATTTCAACAAATTCAAAATCATTTATTAAATTTAAAAAATGAAAATAAAAAAATAATAATAAATATACTTCCTCATATATGTTCTTTTTTATCTAAAAATATTTATCCTTATATAGATAAAATATTATCAATATTTCAAACTAGTATATGTAAAGAAACTAAAGAAATATTCCCAATAATTGCTAAAAATTTTGGTTTATGTTCAAAAATTTTAATATCAATTGATGAAGAAAAATTCAATAATATTTATATTTCTTCAACAGAAATTCCACAAGATGTACTTCTAGTTTATACTCAATTTAAATTATTTTGTTTGACAAATATAAAAAGTCAAAACAATATTAATCAAACTATAGGAATAATTTGTTTAAATAATTTTATTGAAAATTGTTCTTTTAATTATAAAAATAATGAAAATTTAAAATTTATTTGGGAAAATTTAATTTGTCAAATTGACAGAAATTCTTTTTACCCAAAAATTGAATTGTTAAATTGTATAATAAGCCTTATATTTTTATCTGAAAGAAAATTCTCTCCATATTCTTCAATAACATTATATAAAATTATTGATTTCACCACAAATAAAGATTGGATTATTAGAAAATTATCATTAAATATCATATATACTTTAGTATATTATTGTCCAAATGATATTTTTCCTTTAAAATCTTTTCTATTGGAATTTTTAGATTCTGTCAAAAATGATAAAAATATAGAAGTTAAAGAAGTAAGTATTCAAATAATAAATATGTTAAAAGAAGAAAATCTTAGTATAGAGAATAAAAATAATATTAAAAATGATGAAAATAGTTCACAAAGTTTATTTGATACTTCAACTATAATTAGTGGAAATTTAAGTCATATTTCTAGTCAAATTAATAGTAAAAATATAGAAACTTACTTATTTTCTCCAATCTTTACTTTTTCTAATGTATTAAATGAACAAACTTTTATTAATAACAAACCAATTAATAATAATATTAAAGTTAAAAAGAAAAAAAATTCAACAATTAATTATAGAAAAGTTAATAAAGGAGGTATTAAAGAATACATTAAAAATAAAACTTTGAATAATTATAATACATCTAATTCTGTATTATTAAAAGAAAATTATAATCCAAATAATATGAAAATAATCAAAAAAATAAATAATTCAAATATTCAAAAAGAGAATCGTTCTTATTTATATCCTTCAAATAATAAAATTATTAATCATAAATGTAAAAATAATAATGATTCAAAAACAAAAACTTTATCAAAAAGAAACTCATCAATAACTTCATATAATTTTAAAACTAACAAAAACAATATCAAACATAAAAAAGCAAAATCAAATAATTTTTATAAAAACAATATTTTATTTCCAAATAATTTTCATAAAAGAGTTAAAACTCTTTCATCATCTAAATCAATAAAAGAGAAAAGAAGAAATAATTCTTCTGGTAATAAATCAGTTCAATTATCTAATAGAAATAGATTAAAAATTAGCTTAACAAAAAAAGATAAAAATATAGATATTTCTTTTTCAAGTATAAAATGTAAAAATGATAATGTTCATTCTTCTTCTTCAAATGAAAAATCTTTAAATAATTCTTGTTTATTTACTAAATATAGTAATGAAGTAAAATTAAAAAATTCTCCTTTTAAAGACAGAAGTTATAATGAGAATAATCAATTAAATGAGTCATCTCGATCTATCAAAGATAATTTAATGAATGAAATTGAAAAATTAAAATCCCAAATTACTTCTTTAAATGTTGAAATTGAAACTCTAAGAAATAATAAAGATTCAAAAAAAGAAATTAAAAAATTGATCAAAGAAAACAATTTTACAAAAGCTTTTGATTTAGCATGTAATGGAAAGAATATTCAAAATTTATATTATATTATAAGACATTATCAATTAAATTGTTCTTCTTCAAATAATTATGATAGATATAATATATATAATATAAATGATGAATTACTTGAAAGAATTTTATTAGTTCTTTCTGAAGATTTATTAGATTGTGATAATTTATTAGTTGTGACAAATTTTATAATTAGTACAATAGTTGAGAAAAAAATCAAAATTAATAAAAAAGAAGGTAAAATTATTGGAAATTCTTTTAATGAATTATATTTCAAAAGAATTGAATTAGGATTATCAAAAGAAGAAATTGAAAATATATATCAAATTGTTAATTTTTTTATTAATTATTAATTTCTTGGAAAGTATAAATTTTTTTAATAATATTTTTAAATTTTTATTTAATGATTTATTAAAAAATGCCAATTCAACTCACAATCAAAATGCAATATATTCATAAAATTCAAATATATGAAAATGAAGAAAATATATTTTTTATAGGTGAAGAAAATATTCATAAAACAAATCATTATATTGTATTCAAAAAATTAAATTTTACAAATGAAAGCCTATCAGAATATTCAAAATTAACACTAAAAGACATAATGCAGGAATGTGATAAAAAATACCTTAAAACATCTCTTCAAGATTTATTAGTAATTTTAGGAAACAAAGGAAAAATTCAAAAAATTTTACATAAAATAACAGATTTTTATTGTATTTTTGGATTTATAAAATTTTATTTTGGTTATTATGCAATTGTAGCTTCAGATTGTACAGAAATAGGAAAAATAGGAAGAAATATAATTTATAGAGTAGATAAATTACAATATATTCCATTATTTAATTATGATATTCCAAATCAAAATATTTTTTTAATTTTAGAAAACAAATATTTGGCATTATTAAAATCATTTGCTCTAACAAAACAAATATATTTTTCTTATACATATGATTTATCAAAAACAGTCCAAAGAAATTTTATAGAAAATTTTAAAAACAGTTTAATCCCTCATTATAGGCAAAAATTCCAGAATAAAAAGGGTAAAATATCATTTAAAAAATTAAATTCCTATTATTTTTTATGGAATTATTATCATATAAAAGAATTTTACAATTGTATATTAAATAAAGGATGGATATGTTATTTTATATATGGATTTTTTGAGCAAGTTGAATGTAATATATTTGGATTAAGATTTCTAATAACAATAATAGCAAGAAGAAATAGACATTATGCAGGAACAAGATATTTAAAAAGAGGAATAAATAATGATGGTAATGTTGCAAATGATGTAGAAACAGAACAAATTTTAGAAGAATTATCAACAACTTTTTCAGATAGACCAATAATCTCTTCTTTTATACATATTAGAGGTTCTGTTCCTATTTATTGGTATCAAGAACATAATTCTTTACTTTCTAATCCTACTATTAAAGTTAAAGAAACTGATTTTAGATTTAATGCTACTTTAAGACATTTTTCTTCTCTTGTTGAAAGATATGGTCATCCTTGTATTGTTTGTAATTTAACTAAAAAAGAAGAATTAAATAGAAAACAAGAAACTTTATTAAATGAATTTTATAAACAAGGAGTTGATTATATAAATTTATTAATGAATGATATTAAAGATAAAATATTATATTATCATTATGATTTAAAGAAAGAAAGACAACAACCAAAATATTATAAAAAATATTATGCTCATTCGATAAAATTTGTAGGAAAAACAAATTTTTTTTCTTTTATTCCTGAAGTAAGACAAAATAATTTATATAGATTATCATTACAAAATGGAGTAATAAGAACAAATTGTGTAGATTGTATTGATAGAACAAATGTATATCAACAAATAATTGGATTAGCAGTTTTAGTTCTTCAATTAAGAAAAATGGGAGTAAATGCAAATTTACCTGAAAATGAAGAAGAAATTTATGGTATTTTAGGAGAAATTTATAAAAGAATGGGACATCAATTATCTACTCAATATGCTGGTTCTCTTGCTCATAAACAAAATATTAAAGATTCTCAATCTACTTTTGGAATTATTGATAAATTTATTGAAATTTTTAATACTGTTCAAAGATATTTTAATAATTCTTTTTATGATCAACATAAACAAAGTGCTATTAATTTATTTTTAGGAAAATATAAAGTTAATGTTGGTTTACCTCAAATTTGGGAAATGAAATCTGATGAATTGTTACATTTTAAAAAAAAATTAGAAGATGTTGATCATCATTCTTTTCAAAAATTTTATGATAAATACATTATAAGTAATTTACTTCATGATGTAAGTGATTGTAATTTTTTAAGTAATAAAGGTAAAATTGTTTATATGGAAAAAATATTTTTTAATCCTTATAAAATATCTTTTAATTTAGAAAAGAAAAATTGGAATTTTAAAAATTCTAGAACTACTTATGAGGATTATAAACAAAAAAATGATGAAAATAGTAATTTATATGATTATTTATTTGATTATGGAGATTTTATTAAATATAAATATTCAAATTATTCAGAATTTGAAGTAGAATTTAATTATGAAATAAATTTACCAATGTTTTATTATATAGATGTTAAAGAAAATGTTCCTATAAGAAATTTTTATGATTTTAATTTTGATGATTATCCACTAAGGAGTATATACACAAATTTATATCATTATAAATATCAAAATTCAATGTATACAAATTCAAATTATCATTCAAGAATAAAACAACCATCAATCATCGATTTATTAGAAAAAAA
The DNA here is from genome assembly GCA_023805745.1 of Isotricha sp. YL-2021b. Classification (NCBI taxonomy): domain Eukaryota; phylum Ciliophora; class Litostomatea; order Vestibuliferida; family Isotrichidae; genus Isotricha; species Isotricha sp. YL-2021b. The sequence goes on along the minus strand of JAJJKW010001897.1, from coordinate 4,265 downwards.
TGAAAAAGAAGGAAGAGAAAATATTAAAACAGTTAGAAATAGTTTAACCATATATAAATATTTATATAATTCAATTAAAGTTTATAATACTCCAAATAGACATAAAAATCCTACAAATGTTTTAAATCATATGAGAAAATATACAAAATTAAAAAAAGATTTCAAAATTATAAATCGAACAAATTCAATTCCTATTAAAAGACCAGATATTGAAATTAAAATATCTTCATTTGAATTAAGTGAAAATGATATTGATTCAATTAAGAATTTTTTATATCCAGATTTAGATAATAATCCATTTGATGTTTTAGAAGATTTTACTCTTGAAAATTTAAAATCTGATTTATCAGAAGGACAAAATAAAGATTGGATGAAATTAAATGTACCATTTACAAAGGAAAACGCTTTTAATTTTTATTATGAAAAAAATAATAAGAAAAAAAAAGAAATAATAAATGATGGAATTTTATATTATGATGTAGAAGAAAAATGCTTTTTTAAAGATTATAAAATTGAAACATATAAACTTAAAAAATCATTTGAAAGAAAATCAACTTTTCAAACAAAAAAATTCAGAAATCAAGCACAATTCTCATCTGATGTAAATCCAAGAAAATATAGTAAAGAATATGTTTTTCTTACTCCACATAAAGGTTATAACAAGACTTTAGATCTTAATGCAGATTCTAAAATAAATTTACAAGGAATTCCTCTTTCAATTGTAGATGAATACTTTAGTAAAATATAAATTTATTTAATAAATTGTAATTTATTTTAATATATATAAGGAATTTTTATTAATTTAATGAGTAATTATAATTTATTTTTTTTATATCATTTATTTTCTTATATTTATTAAATATAAATTACATTTTTTAATATATACAGATTGCTACCAATTTTTTATTTTTATATAATTACCATATCAAACAAGAATTATCTGTTGCAACGTTTATGCAATCGGCGCAACATTGTTGTTTTTGATTATCAATTTTTATATTAAAATCATTTTCCTTTCTTAAATTTAAATTAGGAGTAATTTTTTCTTCCTCATTATAATTAATATTATTATTATGAAATATATTTAAAATTTCTTTATCTTGATTATGTGTGGTATTATTAATAGAGTTTATTTTTTGAAAAGTAAATTCTCTTTGAATATTAATAGAAGGATTATTCACTTTTGTTAAGTATTTTTGTTCTAAATTTATATCATTAATATCTAAATTTTCAATATTATCTTCATGTAGAAGATTTGATAAAGTTTTTTTTGAATTATTTTTATTATTATTAAAAGTATTGAATTTTTGCTTTTTTTGTAATTTGCTTTGATAAAATTCAACTTCAAATAATAAAGAATGGAATTGTTCATCAAAATTAATTTCATCAATTTTATATAATTTATTATTAATTATAGTTAATCCATCTCCACTTATTTTTGCAATTTTTGATTGTTTTAAAAATCCTCTATATAACCATTTTGCATTAACCATTCCTATATTTTTTAATTTAATTTTATTTGAATCACAAAAAGGACATCTTATTTGATTTAAACAAGGAAATATATCAAAAAGTCCATAAGCTTTATTTATTATAAAATAAGATTTATAAATGTTACAAGAAAAATTATGACAATAAATATATAAATTAAAACCATTGACTATACAACGAAAATTTTTTGTATCATGTTCAAAATTATCTGAAAGATAAAAATTTTTAAGATTATTAAATCTAAAGTCTAATCCAATATTACATTGATTAGGAGATTTTTCAATCATTATTAAATTTATAATTTTATTATTATCCAATTTATAATGTTTACATATTTCTAATAATAAAGTGTTTTCATCAAATTTTCTATTAGTTAAAGCTTTAATAATATTTCCTTTTGTGTCAGTAAATCCTGTTCCATGAATATTAAAATTTCTTCCTAAGTCATTAGTATTTAAATGAATATTTTTAAATATTAAAAGTTTTAACATATAGATTGAGCAAGATAATGGTAAAATAAAACACATTTTTTCTGTTTCATATTGAAAAATATCCACTACAATTTTTTGTAATAAATTACAAAGTTTATAAAATATAATAATATTATTATTTGTATTATTATTATTGTTAATTATATTTTGATTAACTGATGAAGTATATGATTGGTCCTTTTTAACATTTTTATTTTCTATATTTCTTATTTCACTATTTAAAGCACTTGTATTATTACTATTATTAACTAAAGTTGTTTCACATTGAGAATAATTAAAATATGAAAATATATTTTTATCATGAAGTATTTTATAATTATCATCAACATATATAAACAATATTAAATTTTCTGGTTTTATTGAAGGATTATTTACTGTTTTTGTAATTAAGACTTTTAAATCTATATTTCTAAAAAGATTGTTATTTGAATTTGATGAAATATTAGTATTCTTAGTATTACTTTTTTTAGTGCGATTTGATAATAATTGTTGATTTAAATCAATTATTAAATCATTACCATTATTAATTGAGATATTAGAATTTTTTTTTAATAAATATTCATTTGGAAAAAGAGTTGAATCATTTAATAATCTAAGAATTATTTTTTGATTATTCATTTTTATTGATAAATTATATTTTAAATAAAAAAATGAAATATTTACATTTTATACAATTTAATTTATTTCAAAAATTTAAATTATTTTTTAAAAAAAAATGATTAATAAAATTACGTAAAATGAAATAAAAATTAATACTAAACTAATTATTAAATTAATTATTAAAATCAATTATTTTTAATTTTTGACCAAAAATGTCAGTGAATTAATTTATTTTTTTTTTTGCAAATTTTCCCATATTTAATGTTAAAATTAAAATAATAATTAATAAAAAAAAAAAATGAACAAATTAAGACAAAAATTACAATTAAAAGTTAATATTCCAAAAGAAGAAACAAATGCACCAAAAACATCAACATATAATGAAATAAGTCATATAATAGATAATATATACATAAGCAATTATAAATCAACATTAAATAAAGAAATGTTAATAGAAAATAAATTTACTCATATTATAAATTGTGCCTATGGAAGTAAATCTTTTACACCTACTCATTTTGATGAAATTACATATATGAATATTGATTTAAAAGATGATGGAAATACAAATCTTTCAAATGCAATAGTTAAATTTATAAATTATATGAAAGAAATATCCAGTTTAAAAAACGGAAAAATCTTAATTCATTGTGCAGAAGGAATTTCAAGATCTCCTGCTTTAGTTTCTGCTTATTTAATGTATAAATGTAATATGGATTCTTTAAGTGCTGTTAATTTTGTTAAATCAAAAAGAAGTTGTATTGATATTAATCTTGGTTTTATGTTTCAATTAGAAAATTTAAACACTCATAGAGAATTATTTAAACAAATATTTTAAAGTAGGTAATTTTTAATGTTTGGTGCATTATAATTAGTAATATATGGATTTTCGATTATTCCATTATATATAGGTTTTGTGTAAATATTTGATTTATAAATTGACAAAAGAAAAAAAAAATATACTAAATTTATATAAATAATTAATATAATTAAATGCCCATTATTCAAATTTTTAATTAAATATTTTATTTTTTTTTTCAATTAATAATTATTAATTGTATAAATAAAAAGTAATCTAAAGGATTGATGATTGTAATGAGTGATATTAGAAAATTAGAATTTGATGAGGAATTACTGGAAAAAGGATTGCCAGGTTATTTAGAAAGAGATTTAATAGCACTAAAGGAAGGAATAAAGAATAAAGAACAAAGAGTAAAGAGTAAGGATAAATGATTATCATAGACATCATAATATGGCTTATCGCCACAGTGTTAGTTCTCACGTTATGCGCCACGGCATACAGCGTGTACCATTCTATAAGGATGAACAGACGCAAACGTAATGAGAACGGCATACCCGTAGGTATCATTGACTGGAGCGTGGCAGCCTTCGTCATCATACTGAGTATGGTGATATGGCTTACCACATCTTTCACTGATATGTGTCTGGTAACAGCAGCAGTCATGCTACTGACGGCTACCGCCACAATCGTTTTTGACAAAGTAAAGAAGAGACGTGCTTATTAAGAGAAAAAGACATAGTATGCCGGGACTGAACACCACGGCAACGGCGGACATCTCTTTTATGATGCTCATATTTTTCCTTGTGACGACATCTATGGACAGTGACAAGGGATTGGGACGTATGATGCCACCATACGAGCCCGACAGGCAGGATGAGCAA
>JAJJKW010000482.1:0-23658 GCA_023805745.1 Isotricha sp. YL-2021b | reverse complement strand
AATCCCCAATCCCCAATCCCCATTTCATTCATTTTTTCCATAATGATATTTTTTAATATACTTTAATTTTTGATTTATACAATATTATTTTTACAAAATTTTTTTAGGAATAAATTAATTCTCCTTAAAATATAAAAAAAATAATAATCATTAATTTTTTTATAACAGATTTATTTATTTTTAAAATTAAAATTAAATAAATTTTTTATACAAATTTTTTAAATACTTTTTTAAAAAAATAAAAAAAATTATTTAAGAAATAAATAACATATCAGAAACATTATCTTTAGAACCTTTAAGCATACTTAAAGTTTTATCTCTTTCTTTAATAATTTCATTTAATCCTTCAATCTTATTATTATAATTAACAATTTCTTCTTTAATATCTTTTGCTTTTGAAGAAATTGCCATTTTTTGTTTTAATTCACCTTTCAATTTTTTTGATTGTGAAATTTTTTCTTCATTTTCTAATTTAACAGCATTATTTAATTCAATCATTTTTCTAATCATTTCATCTTTTTTATAAATTTCTTTATCTTTTAAATCAACATAATGACTTAATTCATCTAAATCATTTTTATATTTTTCATTTTCTTTTTCAGCAGAAAGAATTCCAATTGCTTTTTTTAAATTTTCAATAATATTTTCACCAGTAACTAAATCTTTTTTAAGCATATTATTTATATTTTCTAATTCTTTATTTTTCCTTTCTTGTTCTTTAAAATTTTCAACAATTTCTCTTGATTGATTTTGTATTTGTTGATATTCTCCTTTATATTTAAGTAATATTTGCATATATTGTGCTTTTAATTCATTATTTTCTCTAATTAATTCTTCATTCATTTCTTTTTTTTTTAATAATTCATTTCTTAATTCTGTATTTTTATTAAAAATATCTTTTGATTTATTTTGTAAATAATTATAATGATTATCTAATTCTTTACTTGCTGCTTGAGAAGAAGAAAGTTCATTTTTTAAATAATCAACATAATTTACTAAATTATCCATTATTTGATTACTTCTATGATTTAAACTTTCCATTGCATTTACTTGATTTTGAAGATCATAATTTGATTTATTTAATAATTGATTTACTTTTGAAATTGAAGCATTTTCTTCATTTAATAATGGATTATATTGTGAATTTATCTGAGTTGTTGCTTTTTGAGTATATGATGTTTCAGTATTTAAATTTATTGGAGAACGTTTCATATCATATTTTTGAAATGCTATTGGAGATTTTATAAGAGGAGAATTTTTTGATGAATTAAAATCCATTTTTATTTTAAAATTATATTTAATCTTTTTGATTCTTATTTTTTTTTAATAATATATTAAAAAAAATTTTTTTTTATTATATTTGTTACATAAAAATTTAAGTTTATTTATAAGAATTTTATGATAAACTTAAAATCATCAACCTCTCTTAAAAATAATATTTATAATTGACACGTTTTCATATATATAAAACTCAAATATATGTATAATCTTTTATTAATATTAAATAATTTTGTTATTAATTAATTCTTCGGATATAATACTACTCTTTGTCATCAAATATATTTCAGCTTCTTCTTTGTCTTCAAATTGAAAAGAAATTTCATTATATTTTTTTAATTTTTCTTGAATTTGAACATTTGATTGTATTAAATTATTTAAAAAAGAAGGAAGTAAAATTTCATCAATTAATAAACACGTTTCTTTCTCAAAATAATTATTTTCATTCAAATTACTTTCATTTGTTGAAATAATACTAATATTATTATTTTCATTATTTTCCTTTTTATGCTTTTTAATTTTACAAATACCAAATATATAATTTTTCTTTGTTTTACTTCTTTTAACTTTTCTACAAAGGAAAATTTTTTCCTTATTTAAATTTCTTTCAATTTTAGACTCCATTCTTTTTTAAAAGAATAAACCAAAAATTTATATATTAACATTAATTATAATAAAAATATATTTAAATCTATGTATTTTTTCTTTTTCCCTTCATAGTGCAAATATAATATTCTTTTGTTGAAAGATTTTGACAATAACCAAAAATTGTATCTAATTCAGTTGTAAAACAATAAGATAGTATATTAAAAGGAAAAGTTATTATTTTATTTTGATTTTTTAAATCACAAGGATTATAAAATGTTATTGTATTTTCTTTAGATACCATTAATAAATCTTCATGATTTTGACTTTTAATTATATGAGGATTTGAAATTTTTACACATCTTACTTTTTCATTTATAGTAAAACCATTTAATAAAAAAGTAAATAAGAATTGTGATGCATTTATAATTATACATGGAATTGGATTTGATATTAAATAAGCAAATTTAATATCTTTATAAGGAGATTTATAAGAACGAATAAATTCAAATTGATTTATCTTAAATAAGTTAATTAACCCATCATTTGATACAGAAATTAATAAATTTAAATCATTATTATAATTAATAAAAATAATTTCTTCTGTATGATAATAAAGTGATTTCAAATATTTTAATTTTAATTCATTTGGATATTTCATTATATAATATATATGAATGTCTCCTTTACTATTTCCTGCAATTAACATATTTTCAATATTAATGATTTCTAATGCTGTTATATATGGTGAAATTATATTTTTTTTATCCCCACTTTTTCTTATATTTACTTTAATTGATTTAATTATTTCTTTATGAAACGAAAAACATTGAATTTTTCCATTGAAAAATCCACCATTAAAAGAATAATAAATTTCATCTTTATCTTTATATATTGCATGATTACCATATACATTTCTAAATTTATAATCCTCAAACAAAGGAAAATCTTTTAAAATTTTTCCTCCTTTAAAATCAAAATAATCAAAATGAATTTCAATATCATTTTTCATAAATCCACTTTTATTTATACATTTGAAATAAAAATAATTATTATAGAAAATAAAAGAAGAACTTCCAAAATTTTCAATATAAAAAAAATGATTTGAATAAATAATAGGTTTAACTTTATTCATATCAATTTTAACTAATGAATGTTGACTAATAGCATGAAAAAATGAATATTTAACTTCTTTTTTTTGTAAAAATTTTGATGAAAATAATTGTTTTGGAACTAAACCTATTGTATATATTTTTTCCAAATTTTGTTTTTGTTGAAGAAATAATAAATTATTTTCTTCCGAATCAATATAACTTTCATATCTAAAAACATTAAAAAGATTTCTAGCATTTTTATTCTTTTGATTAAATCCAAAAATTAAATCAATCCAATTATTTAAATTTTTAGAAATTTCTTCTCCTTCTAAATGTTCTCTTAATGTTTTACAATAAAAAAAAAAAGGATTTTTTTCATTTGAATTTTCTATTATTTCTTTTTCTAATTCTACATCTTTTAAATCTTTCAATTTATTAAAATTTTGAAACATTTCATAAAAATAATAAAATTCTGGAATTAATTCTCTTACATCATATATGTTTTTATTTGATGCATAATAAAAAGAAAGAGGAACAGAAGTAAAATGTTCATATATATTTTTTGTTTTTTTTAATTCATTAATAATAAAATTAAATGGATAAATTCTTTCCAAAAAACTAGAAACATAAATTAAATTTGAATAATTATTTATATAAACTGAAATTTTATTTAATTCTTCTTCTGAAGTTTTTTTATTTTCATATTGCAATTTAAGTTTTTGACTCTCAATTTTAGTAAGATAATTTATTTTAAAAGTTTCACTTCTATCATTTTTTAATAATTGTCCCATTGGTTTTGATAAATCTCTTGATATTAATATAATATTTTTACTATCATAATCAACTTCTTTATTAATTATTGTTTCATCTATTTTTGAAATTGAAATATTATCAATTTCTTTATTATTTTCCTTTTTTTCTATATAATCTGATTGATATAAAATCCAAGGAAATACAGGATATTGAGATAAATCTGAATAAGATCTATTTGAAAAAATATTTAAATACATTAATATTAAATAATTTGAAATTTTATTTTCTTTCCATTTTTCTATTAATTTTTCTAAACTTAATGTTTTTTTTTCTTTATTTACATAACTTTGTAAATTATTTTGAATAATATATTTTCTTGAAAAAAAACCAATAGAAATTTTTATTTCTTTATCATTTCCATTATTCTCATTTTTAATTAATTCTATAAACTCAATTTTTTCAGAAAATGAATTTTTCAATTCGGTTTGAGTTAAAATTTGGATTATAATATTTAAATCTTTCTTTTCAAAAACTAAATAATAATTTTTTCCATTTATTAAAAAGAATTCTAAACCTCTTCTTTCATAATTATAAATTCTAGGGAAAAACATTAAAATATCTTCAATTTTAATTTCTTTAATTATTCCTTTTGATTTTTTTAAATTAGGAAAAATTTCGAATTTAAAATCTGATTCTTTTAATTGTTTTTTTTCTTCTTCAATAGTATAAAAACACATTTTAAAAGTTTTATTTGTTTTTTCCAATTTAAAATAGAAATATGTTTCAATTTCAAATCCAAATTTTATTAATTTAGGTTGATAAAATTGAGTACCTGAAGAAATTTCAGAAAAAAAAAATGAATATATAATATAATTTTTATCATTATAAAAAATATTTATTATATCATCTATGGTTTTATGTAATATTGTTTTTTCTTTATTATAAGTTTTATTAAACCAAGCAAATTTTTGATAAAATTCTTTATTTATTTCTTCCTCAATTTCATCATTTTCGAAATATTTTATATAATTATTAATATCTAAAATTGGAGTTAAAAGAGGTTTTTTTAAATCATTTGTGACAAAATTCATTATTTTAAATTTTAATTTTGAACTTTTAAATTTATTTTCTTCAGTTTCATAATCTTCATCATTTGGAAAAAATATTTGATTATCTGACCAATAACCATTATATGAAAATAATTGTTTAATTAATTTCTTTTTAATTGTTTTGGTTTTTATTTCATTTAAATAATAATTTTGTGCTGAAATGAAATTATGATTATATTGAATATTTTTTAAATTTATTAAATCTTTAATTGATTCTCCATCAAATAAAAAATTTTTGAAAATTCCTCCAAAAAGATTATCAGTGAATATTTTATTATTTTTATATTTTACAATCATATCTGCTAATAATAAATGATTTCTAATCCATGATTTATGATAAGGAATTATATTTTTTTGTTCTTGAATAACACTATTTATTTCAAAAAGAAATTTAAATAAAATTTTAACATATTCAAAACTAATTTTTGAATATAAAAGAAAAAAAGGATTATTTATATTTAAAGAAGATATTGAAATTATCAATAAAAATAAAAAATAATCTCCATGACATGTTGCAATTGGATCATCTTCTTCTTTATTTAATTCAGTATCTTTTTTTACAATCTCAAATAAATAATCAAATAATTTTACTTTTTCATAAGGAAATTGTATACATAAATTATTTATTAAACTTTCTGATATTAAAATTAAATTATTTTCATCTAATTTAAAATTAATTTCCATCATTGAAAATAAAAGAGGATTTTTATAAAAAAAATCTTTTAAACTTTTATAAAATAAAGAAATAATTCTTTCTGAAATTTGATTTAAAGTTATCTCATTTGAAAAATGAAAATGGAGCATAAAAAGAATTGGAATATAGAAACATAAAATTTTCTCATTATCATTTTCTTTATCCAATTCATAATTTTCGAAATCTTTTTCTTTAAACATATTATATAATTTTTTCACTAATTTTTGTAAAGGTTGTTCTTCTTCATTAATTATAATATCATTGTTTTTAATCTTTCTATCAAATAATAAAAAACTATGTAAAAATTGTAAAATGATTTCATCTATATATTTTCCCTTTTCTTTATTTTCAAAAATTTTATTGAATAAAATATAAATATTTATATTTATACTTTCATTATTTTCAAAATTTGGAACTGAAATATTCATTAATTTTAACACAAATATAAGTAAATTATTGATTTTTTCTAAATTATCCAAGAATTTTGGATTTTTTATAGAAGAAATTATTTCATAATTTAACATATATAATATTTTTTTCCTATTTCTTGGCAAATAAAAACCAAATAAATTTAAATCATTAATTCCTTCTTTTTGATTTATAATATCAAAAATTGTATAAATAGAATTTAATAATTCTTCACTGAAAAATTCCAGAGGCCACTCTTCAAATATTTTACAAATTAAATCCCAAAAATTAGTATTATGAAATTCATTTAAATAATTTTCATTGTTTAATAAATCAATCAAAATTAATAATAATTTATTAACTCTTTCTTGAGTTCTAATTGTTTCATTATTTAAAATAATAAAAATTGGATATAAATTAGTAATTCCTCCTAAAGAATTTAAATCTCTTTTAATATCATCATAATTATGAATTAGTATTTTTGAAATTTTACAAGTAAAAAAAGAATAATAATCACATATAATTTTTTTATTATTTATAACATTTAAATAAAGATATGGAGAAAATAAAAATCTAAATTTATTATCTTCATAACTTTTGTGATTATTTTTTATTTCTCTATTATATTCAGTATAAGAATAATAAGGTAATAAATTTATTTTTTCATTTTCTTGTTCAATAAAAAATAATCCTTGTTTATATTCTTCGCTTTCATCATTAAAACTATGAATACAATTAAATTCCGTATTTTCATTTTTTTGATTAATAAAAATAGGAAGTTCATTCTTTATAATTGACATAACTCCTTTTTTAAAATTTCCATAAATTGAAGTTACTTCTCCTGTAAAATTTCCAAATAAATGAATTTCTGATATAACATTATTTTTTTCAGGAAATTTATTTTCCATAAAAAAGTGATTATTTAAAAAAATTTGAATTATTCCTTCCTTTCTTTTAATATAAATACATATATTATTCCAACCTTCATTAATTTCTCCAATTAATTCTTTTGGTTTATATTTTAATGAAAAATTTAATTTATTTTGAATTAAAGTTATTAAAAATAATTCTACTTCATTTTCTTTTTTAGCTGTAAATATAGTTGATATTTGATTAAAATGTAATGGTTTAAAAGAAAAAACTAAAGTTAAATTATTATATGAAGTATTATGAGGCATTTTCATTAGAAATCCATTTCCAGGAATAATTGAGAAATAATTAATTATTGGATAATTGTTAGTTTCATCTTTATAACTATATATTATTGATAAAAAATTAATAAATTTATCAAAACTTTTTCCATCAATTTTCCCCTTTCTTTGGTATTCTGAAAATAATCCAAAAATATCATAAATATCTCTTCTTGTTAAATTAATACATTGTAAAATAGATGAAAGTAATAATAATAATTCTTTTTCTAAATCATCATTTTCTAAATATAATTTAAGTAAAACTATAAAAATTCTCTCTTCATCATAATTATTTAATATTATTGTTTCAAAATAATTGAATATCATTCTTTTTTTTAAAATATATTCAGATAAATTTTCCTTTGGGAGAGAAGAAAAATATTCTTTTAAATGATTTTTTTGATCATTAATATCTACATAATTTCTATTTATTAAATTGCAAATAATTTTTAGTATATAAAAAAAATTTTCTGATTGAAAACAATTTGTTTTATCAAGTTCATTTATTGAATAGTCAATTAATATCTTTTCCATAATTTAAAATAAAATATAAAATATAAATAAAAAAAAATATGATAATAAATAATTTTATGAGATATTATTCTCTGAATTTAACAAAATTTTAAAAAGAATAAAAAATAAATTTGGATATAAAAGATTTCTCCCAAAAATTATCTATGAAAGAATAAATTTGGAACAAATATAAATTTTTATATATTCTGAATGATAATTTTAAAAATTCTTTATCATTAAAAAGTTTTCTTATAGAATTTTATTTATTATATGATATAAAATAAATTTTATTATAAATTCAAATTTATTATTTGTTATTTTTTGCCCTTTTAATATTTTTTCTTATTCTAAACCTTCAAAACAAAATATTATAATTAATCTAATTTTTAGATTTCTTCTCTCTCCCAAAAAAAAAGTTTCAATGAAAAAACTGTACAAATGTTATTTTTTTTCTAATTTGATAATTTAATTAATAAAATTTGAATAATTCTTCAAATAATTCTTTTCTTTTTGTTTTTTATGAAAATGTTCAAATTTATAATACATTTATATTCCAAAAGAAAAATTTATTTATTTAGAATTATTGATGAACAATTTTTCATTTTTATTGTTTTTATTTTATTATTCTTAAATTTTTTATTGATTTTTTTAATCATATTTTTTAAATTTTACATAAATGAAATTAAATAAACTTAACATTAAATATGAATCCTGAAAATAAAAAAAATAATGAATTTTTACCTAAAAATCCAAATGATATGAATTTTAATGATTTAAAATCTTTAATAACAAATAAGGAAAATGAAATAAAAAATATTTTACTTCAAAAAGTTTCTTCTTTACAAAATGAATTAACAGAAAAAAATAAAACAATAGAAAATATATCACAATCTTTAAATAAATTAAAATCAGCATATGAATCAAATTTAGAATTAATAAAAGAAAGAGATAGTGATTTAGATGCATATGCAGAAAAATTTGATTCTATATCAAATATTATATCTAAAAAAGATTTAGAAATTTCAAAATTAAATGAAAATATAAATGAATTAAATAATAAATTAAAATATGAAAAATCACAGAGATTACAAAATGATGAATATAATAAATTTGCTCAAAATAAAATTAATCAAAAACATCAAGAAGAAGTTAAAAATTTAAATGAAAATTCAGAAAAATTAAAAAATGAAATTGAAAGTTTAAAAAATAAAATTTCTGAGTCAGAAATAAATATTAAAAATGAACAAAATAATTATGAAAGAGAAAAAAATTCTTTAAATGAAAAAATTGATTCTTTAACAAATGAAAAAGAAAGATTAAATACAGAATCAATTGAACAAAAACAAAAATTAGAAGATTTAAGCTTTAAAATATCAAAATTAAATAATGAAAATATTAATTTAATGAAAGAAAAATCAGGAGTTGAAAATAAATTAAAAATTTTAGAAGGAAAAGAACAAGAAAGTAAAACAAATGTATATTTAGCAAATCAAAAAGTTGAATTTATTGAAAATGAATTAACAAGAACAAAAGATGAAGTAAATAATTTAAGTTCTAAAAATGATAATTATATAAAACAAATAGATGAATTAAGAAATGAAATTTTTACTCAAAAACAAAATGTTCAAACTAAACAATATGAAGTTGAAAAAGGACAATTTGAAATTAAAATATTAAATTCAAAAATAAATGATTTAACTATTACAATAGATAAATTATTAAAAGATAAAACTTCAATTGATGAAGCAAATAATATTGCATTAAAAAATTATAATGAACAAATTAATAGATTAAATGATCAAAATTTAGAATTAAAAAATGAAAATAAAAATTTAAGTGAAAAAATAACAAAATTAGCAAATATAAATGTATCATTAAAAGAAAGTAAAGAAGGAAAACAAAATCAAAATTTAAAAAGTTCAACAATCACAAATAATAATCTTAATAATAAAATTATGGATGATTCAGTTGATTATATGAAATTTTTTGCAAAAGGTTCTTTTGATGAAAATAGTGATGATAGAAATTTTCAAAATAAAAATAATAATAATAATGAATTATTGCAAAAAATTGAAGAATTAAAAAATATAATGAAACAAAAAGATATTGAAATTGAAAGAATAAAAAATGAAAATATATCAAATGAAAGAATTTTACAAAATAAAAATCAAGAATTGATAAATGAATTAAATGATAAAGTTCAAAAAGAAGATGAAGTAAAAACAATAGTTGAAAATTTAATGAAAAGAACTGAAGAAATGGAAGAACAATTTAATATTGAAAAAGAAAGAATTATGAAAGATTATGAAATAAAATTAGCAAAAGAAAAGGAAATAACATCAAAATTAAAAAAAGAAAATAAAAAATTAGTAAAATTATGTAGTGAATTAAAAATAGAAAATAATAGATTAGAAAATTTAAATGCTTTAAATAATTATAATTATATTAATCAAATGCCTTCAAATAATATAATGGAAATGTCTCCTGAAATTGATTATCAAAAAGGAATTGATGATACAGATATAAATGAATTAAAACAGAAAACATATGGTATAATTGAAGAAAATAAACCAAATAATAATAATTATAATATTAATAAAGATGAAATAAGAGAACAAACTAAACAAAGAGTAAATAATATTATGAATTTTGCAGAATATAATATGATGAATAATACAGGAACTAATTTTAATAGTACTATGAAAAGTAATTATAATATGTCTAAAATGGATATTGGACAAACTAATTTTAATAATAATTTTAATGATAATAATCCTCCTAAAATAGAAGATAATTTATCTAATAATTCTATAGATAATAAAGAATTAACTGATTTTCTCCAAATTACAAAAGTTGATCCTATTGAAGCATCTTCAAATAAATTAAAATTGTTAAAAAGAACTAAAATGCCAAATAAAGTTTAATATTCATTTAATTTATTTTTTTTTTTTTTAAATATATAATTATTTTATATTATTTTATACAAATGAATAGTGAACAAAATGAAACACCAACTTTTGAGAAAAAAAAAGATAATTTTGTAATTGAATCATCACCTTTAAATAATAGAAATAAGAATGTTCAAATAAATATAATTTATAAAGATAAATCAACAGTAAATCCAAAGAGTCAAATATTATTTCAAATATTTATTTTCCTTTTTATTTGTTTATCTTTAGAATTTGTTTTTAGAAAAAATTTAAAAGAACTGACATTAAAATACTTTAGTGGCGCATTAGATCAAAAATATTTAAAATATATTGATTTTTATTCAATAAATGGGAAATATATATTATTATATTTAATATTAAATTATGTAAATGTTCCAGCTGCTTTATCATTTTTATTTTTAGATTGTATATCAATTGTTTTAAATGGAATATTAAAGTTTTTTTATTTAGATGATAGACCATTTTGGAATGATCAAAATTTAATTCCATCATATTGTCCAAATGATTATGGTTCTCCTGCAACAATGGCAATTAATTCTTTTGTTATTTTTTCAGTTTTTTATAAAGCTTTTACTTATAAAAATAAATCTAAATTATTTAAAAGTTTTATTTGGATATTTTGCTTTTTAAATATTGTTTATTTACATTTAAAAAGATTATATGAAAATGTTCATTATTTAAATCAATTATTAATTGGAATTGCAATTGGATATTCTTTATATAAAATTTATTTTGATGTTTTTGATATTAAATTTGATGATGGAAGAAAATTTATGAAATGTATTGAAAATTTTAAATTAATATCATTTTTACTTTTTACTTTTTGGGTTATTGTAACATATTTACATTCAAAAATTAATTTAGAATATCCTTCTCAAGATACTTTAGATTTAATTCAAAAAAAATGTCAAATTAATAAAATATTTTTTGATAGAGGAAATTTTGTTAAAAGACTTAGTATTTTTGAATTTTTAGGAGCAATTTTTGGAATTTATTTTGAATTTTCTTTTATTTTTAGAAAAAATCCAAATGATTTTATTGAATATAATGTCAAAAGTGAAGATTGTTTATTTAATATGACAAGTCAAAATACTTCTCTTATAAGATTTTTAAGTTTTTATCTTTTTCAACTTATTTTCTCATATTTACTCTATTTTGATAAAGGAAATTTAAAAGATATTAATCAAGGAAAAATTAATTATTTTTTAGGGAAACTCTCTATTTTAACTTTTATATCTAGTTTTTCAATTTTCTTTATTATTAAAAATATATTAATTTATTTTAAATTGGTCAATTTAAAAGTTTTTCATAGAAGAAATGTTTAATGGTAATTATTTACTATAATAATCTTTAAATATTAAATTTTAAATGAAAGTTATTTAATTTAAATATTTAAAATCTTGAAATATATAATTAATTTAAATATATTTGAAAATCTGAATTTATAATCTAATAATATTATTTTTAATTAAAAATTAAAAAAATAAAATAATAATGATATTCTTTTATATTTATTTATTTCTTGTCTAAAACGATAAATCAATAGAGCAATATAATAAAATTTATAAAAAAATATTTTTCTCATAAAAAAACAAATTGCTTATATAAAATTTAAACTAATTAAAAAGCCAAATAAAAAACTACAAATAAAAAAGATAAAAAAGATAATTAATTTCAATTATTTTTAAATTTTCCATAAAATAAAAACAAAATATAATTAAAATTAAATGCCTGTTGATGTACAGGAAACAAATAAAAAATCAAAAAAAAAAGATGATTTAATAAGTTTTAGTCATATGTCAGAAAATAGATCAGTAACAAGTAGTCATTTAAATGGTTCAAGTTATTTTAGTAGAAATTCAGGAATTCTTTTTGCAAATACAGCTCTTTGTTTTGGACATAATAATAAATTTCGATATTGTATTCAAAGAATAATTTCAACAAAAATATTTATACATACAATGAATTTAATGGTAATTGCAAATTGTATTTTTTTATTATTAGAAACAATAGATAAATTTGCACTTTATTCAGATTATATTCATGATGCATTTACAATAATATTTTTAATTGAATGTATATTAAAAATAATTGCTTATGGTTTTTTATTAGATGATTATTGTTATTTAAGAGATCCTTGGAATTGGATTGATTTTATTGTTGTTGTTACTGGAGTAATTTTTTTTGTTCCTCATTTAAAAGCAAATTTAAATTCAATAAGAGCATTAAGATTAATTCGTCCTTTAAAAACAATTTCAGCATTTCAATCATTAAGAAAATTTATAAATTCTCTTTTAAATTGTTTAAATGATTTAGTAGATATAGTAATAATATTATGTTTTGTATTTTTTTTCTTTGGTTTATTAGGTTATGCAATTTTTGATAATAGATTTCATTATATTTGTAGAACTTCATTAATTCCAATAAATGGAGAATTACCATTAAATCCAAATTATTCAAATAATTTATGTGGAGGAGAAATTAAATGTGGAGGACAAAAAGAATATTGTTTAAGTACTTGGGATTTTTATTATGATCAAAGATATTTTATTCCAAGTGATTTTCCTTATTATACTCCAAATTTACATGAAAATTCCAAAAAAAAAGGTTTTAATTATGGATTAACTAATTTTAATAATTTAATTAATTCTCTTTTTGTTGTTGTTTTTATTGCAACTTGTGAAGGATGGGTTGATTTAATGTTTATGATGATGGATGGATATAATTATTATATTTCTTTGATATTTTTTTTTTTTTGTTTAGTTGTTAATCATTATTTCATGTTAAATTTAATAACTGCATTACTTTTATATAATTTTAATAAAGATAGAGATGATATTAATATTAATATTTCTGTTGCAAAAAGAGGAAGAAAAAAACAAAATAAAATTAAAATGGCAATTGGAGACCAAACAATGTCAAGTTTTAATCAAAATGCAAGTAATGGATCAAGTGTTTATTCTAAAGGAAGTCAGAGTCATATTAACATTATATTAAATATTAATGTTACTAATATGACTAATATGCAAGAATTGAATAAAATAAAAAGAAAATATAAACTTATTAATTTTAATAGAGATATTAAAAGAACTACAAAAGCTCTTTATAATAAATTATTTGTTTCAATTAAACAAACTAAATGGTTTAGAAAAGTAAAAAGATTATCACCTTATCATAAAAAATTTACTTTTGGATATTATTGTTATATTATTCATGAACAACCAATTGTACAAAAATTTTTTTATTTATGTATAATATTAAATGCTTTAGTATTTGCATTTGAAAGAAAAGGAATAACAAAAAAAGAAGAAAGACTTCATGAAACATTTAATTCAATTTTAGTTGGATTTTTTGTTTTAGAAATAATATTATCTTTATTTGCTTTAAGTCCAAAAGAATATTTTAAATATGGTTATAATATATGGGATTTTATAATAGTATTAGTTTCATTAATTGAAGTTATATTAAAAGAAACTGGAGTTATTAGTCATCATTCAGAAGCAACTGAAGGAAGTGTTTTAACTTGTTTAAGAATAATAAGAATATTTAAATTATTTAGAAAATGGGAAAATTTTGCTATAATTTTAGATAGTTTTGAAAAAACTGTTGTTAGAATGATGGATTTTTTTTTCATATTTTTCCTTTTTCTTTTTATCTTTAGTTTATTAGGTTATTCTTTTTTTCATGATTCTTTAAAATATAAAAATGGAGAATTTTTTGCTCAAGCTGATTCTCAATATTATAATTTTGATACTTTTATTAATAGTGTTGTTTCTACTTTAATTATTATTATTGGAGATCATTGGGCTGATTTATTTTTTGATTGTTATAGAAGTAAAAAAAATAGTAAAATTGAAGTTATAATTTATTTCTTTTTAATGGTTTTATTTGGACAAATTATAATTATGAAAATGTTTTTAGCTTATTTAATAGAACAATTTGAATTAGCAAAAAGACATTATGAAAAGAATTATTATATTCATAATTTTCGTCTTGATATGTTATATTATTCAACTTCAATAAATATAAATTGTACTTCAAAAAAAAAACCAATTGATTCACAAATAGAAACTTATTTAAAAGGAATTGAACATATAAAACCAAATAATTCTTTAAGTGAAAATCCATTTGAATTACAAAATAAAGTACAAATAAATTTTATAACAAGAGAAAAAAAGAAAGTTCATGTAATTCAAAGATTTTTTAGTGAACATGCTTTAAGAAATGGAGGATATTATGAAGAAATAGGAAATATGAAAATATTTAATTTTGATGATGTATTAGTAAAACAAACAAATAATATTCAAGTAGAATTATTTTATTCTGATGAATTAGAAAAAATAGATTTTTATGATTTAAATGATTATAATTTAGAAGAATCAGAAATATTTTCAGAATCAGAATCAAATGAAAATTCCTTTGAAAATTCTATAAAAAACAAAGCAAAAAAATATACTAATATAGATAATATAGTATTAGAAGAAAATGATAGTGAAAATGAAATAGATAATAATCCAATTCCAACAGATACAAAAATGTTACAAACAGTTCCTCAAGATACTGGAATGCCTTCAATAAATTCAACAGATTATGATATAATTTCTATTCCAAATGATCAAAAAAGTTCTATAAAAGGAAATAATAAAAGTATTCTTTCAAGTTTTGCTGCTTCAAGAAATCAAACTTTAAATTCTATAAATTCTGGAAGTAAATATAATGGATTATTTTCTGTTGCTCCAGAATATTCTTTTGATGAAGAATCAGATGAAGAAATTGAAAAATCATTTTGGGAAAAATTTTATAGATATATTAGTAAAGCTAGTTGTTTTATTATAGGAAAAAATTGGAGAATTAGAAAAAAAATACATGATTTTGTTTATAATAGATATGTTTCTTATACTATATTTGTTTTAATTGTTACAAATACAATATTAATTTGTTTTGATAATCCATGGTTAGATCCAAAATCAAAATTTGCTAAATTTTCGAAAAAAGCAAATCAATGTTATACATGTATTTTTATATGTAATGCAACGTTAAAAATGATTTCTGATGGTGTTATTTTCGATAAAAATGCTTATTTAAGAAATATTATTAATATTATAGATTGTTTTTGTTGCGCAATTGGATTTTTAGGTTTTTTTAATATTGCAACTCAATATCGATATTTAAGATCTTTAAGATCAATAAAACCAATAAGAATATTAATTAGAAGTGAAAATTTATCTTTAATGATGGAAACAATAATAGCTTCAATTCCAGCAATGATAGATTTATTATTATTTATATTTTTATATCTTTTTATGTTTACATTATTAGGAATAAATTTATTTAAAGGAAAATTAGAATATGTTTGTGATAATGATTATACACTTCAAACAGAAGAAGAATGTTTAAGAAATGGAGGAAATTGGATATTTAATAGAGAAAATTATTCTAATTTTGTATATGGCTTAAAATCAACTTTTGAATTAATATTAAAAGATGAATGGGTTCAAGAAATGGAAGTTGCAGGAAAAAAAGTAGGAACAAAATGGGTTTGGTTATTTTATATTATTGTAATGTTTATTGGAAATACTTTTATTTTAGATATGATTCTTGCTGTTATTATACAAGAATTTAGAACTTTAAAAGCAAAAAGATTTCATTTTGCTTTATTAAATGAAGCTGAAAAAGATTGGATTCAAACTCAAAGAATTGTTATGAAATTTCATCCTAAAAAAAAATTTATTGTTGCAGGAGAAAAAAAAATTGTTGATTATATTCATATATTTTTTGAATCTAAAAAATATACAATTTATATGATTGTTACTATTTGTATTTCTGTTATTGCATTAATTTTTAGATTACATCATGAAAGTAAAACTGGAGAATATATTTTTTTAACTCTTGATTATACTTGTGAATTTTTATTTACTTTGGAAATAATATTAAAAATATGGGTTTATGGAAAAGATTATTTTCATCATAAATGGAATATATTTGATTTTGTAGTAGTAGCATTAATAGATTTAACAATTCCAATAGATTATATACATTGGAATAATGTATTAAAATCAACTTTTGATGCAGTACCATTATGTTTAAGATTTTTAAGATTATTTGAAATAGTAAAATTATTATCAAAAGAAGGAAGAATGAGAGCATTATTAGATACTTTATTATATGAATTACCTTCATTAGGTAATGTTGCAGTATTTGCAGGATTTATATTTTTAATATATGGAAATATAGGAATGAATATATTTGCATCGGTACCATTTAGAAAAAAAATAAATCCAAATGCAAATTTTAGAAATTTCTTATCTTCATGTTTAGTTTTACTCCAAGTAACAACAGGAGAAGATTGGAATGAATTAATGAATGAATTAGCTTATCATGATTGTAGAGATCCAACATCAAATTTATATAAACATGATTATTATTGTGTTTCATATAATGTAACATGTTGGGAAGAACAATATATAAATTATACTGCAATGTCAAAATTAAATAGATTTTCATGTGGAAATGCTTTTTCATATCCCTTTTTTATATCTTTTGTTATAATTTGTCCTGTTTTTATTATGAATTTATGTGTTGTTATGGTTATTCAAGGATTTGAAGAAAGTGTTTTTGAAAATGAAGGAATTTTACCTCAAGAATATATGGAAAAATTTGTTAATTTATGGGAAGAATATGATCCATTAAATGCTAAAGTTGTTAAACCTTATCAATTTGTTTTAATGATGAAAGAATTACAACCACCTATTGGATATAATTATGATAGACATTTAGTTTCTTCTAATGTTAAAACTAGAAGAGAAAAAGAAGAGTATCATGAATTTCAAAGAATTGTTGAAGAAATTAAAAAAAAAAAGAAAGAAGAAAAAGAATTAAAAAGAAGAAGAAGAAAAGGAATTGGTTTTCTTAGGAAATTAAGTAATGTTTTAATTGGAAGTAATAATAATAATAATAATAATAAAAATGATATAATTGATAATAATTATAATATTCATAATAATAATATGAATGAAATAATTGTTAGTGAAAATATTTTAAATAATCATAATCGTAAAAAAAATCTTCATGTTGAATTTGATAGTAATATAGAATCAAATATACAAAGTCCAAGAATAAAATATCAAGAATCAAATCAAGGAGATGAGCCTTTATCAACATTTCGTCATTTAAATTCATCAAATAATTATATGGATTATTCAAATACATTATCGAATTTTCAATTATCAAGACAACCAAGTCAATTTAATCCAAATCCAAAATTTACAGAAACATTTCCAAAAAATAAAATATATATTAGTAAAAATTTAAAATTTTATACAACAGATAATGAAGTAATGCAATTAATGAATCGTTATAATATATTAGCATATGATATATTTAAAAAAGATCATACAGGTTCAGGTCAAAATAATTTATTAAATAAAGATTATGAAGAAGAATATATTAAAGTTCATAAACATTTAGAAGGACATGGCGCAGATGATTTATATATACATTATATTGATGCTTGTTTTTCTGTTAGTAAATATGCTGTTTCAATTAGTAAAAATGTTTCTTTTAAAAAATTAAGAAGAGGTGAAGTTTGTAAATATAGTAGAAAAATGTGGGAAGCTGAATATGATAAAAAAATGCTTAAACCTTTTTTTATTAATATTGAAAGAAGAGAAGAAAATGCTGTTCTTGCTAAAAAATTATGTGCTAAAAGATTAATTGATTTATATAAATTTTATAAAGCTAGAAGAATGTATTATGATAAAATTAAAGTTATTAGAGAAAATAATAATTTGAAAAAAAGAAAAAAGACTAATGTTAAAAGAAAATCTAGTATTTATTCAATGCATTCTAATTTTGATTTCTCTAAAAAAGCTTCTGTGAAAAAAAATAGGAGAAGTTCTGTTCTTAAACATCAAGATATATTAAAAACTTTTCAAAGACAAAGTACTAAAAATTCTAAAATTACAAATTCTGATTTTAAAATAAGTTTAATTCATATGGAAAGTATTAATAATTCTCATTTAGATAAAGAAAAAGATTTTTCAGAATCTTCTGAAATTAATAATTCAGTTGATAATAGTAAAATTAATATAAATCAAAATGAAAATGATAAAAGTATTCATAATGAGATTATTACAAATAAAAATGAAGAAAATAAATTAAATGAAAGTGAAAATAAAAAAAATGTTAGTGAAAATGAATTAAAAAAAGATGAAAATAATAAATTAAGTAAAAATGAAAGTAATTCTGATGATGAAAAATCTAATAAAAATGAAAGTAGTAATAATTCAAATTAAAAAAATTTTTTACCTCTTCAAAATTAATTATTATGTTTTAGATTAACTGTTGTATTATAAATAGAGATATTCATGTTTTTATTTGTTATAATTCCATATCAATATTCTTCATATATTTTTATATATATCTAATAAATTTTCTATATTTTTTTTTAATTTATAAAAAAATTATTTTAAAAAAATAATGAGAAAAAATAATAATCAAATCTCAAATACATTAGTAAATAATTTTACTGATCAATGTGAAGTTCTTCAAATGTTTTCAATTCCTTATATTGGAATATATGATAGTGAATATATTTTTATGAATCCAATAATATGTTTTTGTAATAAGGAAATTCCAAATGATTTTCCAAAAACAATAAAAACAAAAATACAAAATGTTTTAAATAGATATTCAAACATTCCTTTTAATTATTTTCATATAACTTTAGATGCATCACCAATATATAATAAAATAAATCAAAGAATTATTGGTCTTGATGAAGTTAGATTAAATTTTGTTCCTCATCCTTTTATTTTTAGAGAATTAAAAAAATTAACAAATGATTATCAAATAACTGTTTATCCTGTTTTAATAAAAATCCATAATGATTTAAATGTTATAAAAGAAACAGAAGAAAAAGATAGATTAATAATAAATCCAAATAGTGAATTTATTAATAAAGAAATTGAAAGAGAAATTATATTACATAGATCAAAAAATAATGTTGCTGCAATATCACCAAATAATATTTCTTTTTTATTAAATTTAAATTGTCAATTAATTCATTTTTATATTATTGTTTTTGGAGTAAATAGAGGAAAAATTTCTTGTGGTTGTTGTTGTGAATATGTTATTATGCCAAATGCTTTTAATTGTAAATTATTTATGGAAATGAATTTAAGTTTTATGAATGCTAAAAATACTGAAAATATTGTAGAAAATATTTATTTAAGTAAAATGATTTATAATGATAATTTTAAAAATATTATGGAATATTTTTTATTTGAAATTATTAGTTTTTATCAAGAAAATCAAAAAAATAATAATAATTTGGACAATAAAAATTTTGTTAAAGATTATTTAATAAAAGCATTTAATAATATTTTTGATTTCAGTGAGAATTTTGATTTAGATTCAAAAACTCAAGAAATTGATATAAATAATATGAGTAATTTTTATTATAATAATTTTTTAATATTTATCTCAAGTTTATTTGGTGATAGCGATTGTTTAATTAAAGATTATGCAGAAGATATAATAAATTGTTCTATTAATAATGATTATATTATAGAAATAATCAAAAAATATATAAATTTCCATTTATCAAATGTAAATAAAATTTTTTCTTCTTATGAAAAGTATTTAGATTATTTCAAACTTTTTGACTCTGTAAAAGAAAAGGCTAGAACTCAATATATAAATAACATTTGGCAATCATCAAAAGAATTTATTTGTTCTTTTTTAGGAATTTCAGTTGATGAATTTGAAAAAAAAACAAAAGAAATAAGTTCTAAAGAAAAAGTAAAAATACCTAATAAAAATATAGAACAATTTTACACATTATCAAATATGTTTTTAAGTAAGCATAAAATTAAAAAAGAGGATTTAAATAAAATAGATTTACCCTATTTAAATTATTTATATTATCTCGTTTGGTGTTCAAGAGGAAAAATTCAAGGAGTTCATAAAAATTTTGGACAATTATCTTTTTGTCAAGATTATTCAATTTCTGAATGTTATCATTGTCAAAATGATGAAATATATGAATTGTTAGTTGATATGGCACAAAAACTTGAAACTTCAGATAATAAATATTTAAAAATAGAAAATCTTTAAAAAAAATAATAAAAAATTAGAATAAAAATGAAATAATATATATTCAATTTTATTAAACAAATTTTAATATCTTATTTGATTATAAAGTTTTTTATTTATTTAATTTTTTTTCAATTTAAAAGAATTTTTTCAATGTTAAAAAAAATAAAAATATTAAATATGAATTTGATTAAAAAAAATAATAAATTAATGGGTAATCAATCAGATTTTTGTTCTTCTTGTAATGATGAAAATGAAGATATTTTAAATAAAAATGAAAAGAAATTAAATGATATAAAAAAAGAAAACCTGCAAAAAAATAATACAATGATAAATAATAATAATACAATAGGACATTCTGTTTTAATTCCATTATCAGATACAAGACATTCATCAATTTCATGGAATTTATCTTCAATAAATCGTAATTCTTCAAAATATGATATTCCAAATCAAACACAATTTATAGGAGATATTATTGATGGAAAAAAACAAGGGAAAGGAAAATTAATATTTTTAGATGGTTCTTATTATGAAGGAAATTTTAAAGATGATTTATTTAATGGAAAAGGAATTTTTGTTAAAGATAATTCAATTTATAAAGGAGATTTTCTTAATGGAAAAAAACATGGAAAAGGAAAATTAGAAATAAATAAAAAATTAAATAATAATAATAATAATTATTCTAAAATAAATTCAAATAATAAAAATATAAATAATAATGAAAATATAATAGAAAAAAAAATATATGAAGGAGATTGGGAAGATGATAAATTAAATGGAGAAGGAATAGAAATAATAGAAAATGAAAATGGAATAATAACATATAATGGAAATTTTATAAAAGGAAAAAAAAATGGAAAAGGAAAATTAACATTATCAAATGGATGTGAATATTATGGTGATTTTAATGAAGATTTATTAGATGGAAATGGTATTTTTAAATGGAATGAAGAAAAATATTATAATGGTCAATGGAAACAAAATTGTATTGAAGGATTTGGTATTTTAAATGAAGATAAAAAAAAATTTATTGGATATTTTAAAGATGATAAAAAAAATGGAATTGGAGGTTGTTATTATAAAGATAATAATGTTATTGTTATTGGAAATTGGATTAATGATAAATTAGATGATGGATTAGTTATTGTTATTCATAATGGAAAAAATATTAATGTTATAAAAATGGAAAATGAAATTATTATTAAAAAATATAATGAAAAAGAAATTATTGATGAAAAAATTAGAGAAAATAATAATTATAAACAATACATTAATTTATTTGAAGAAAAAATCAAAAATGAATTAGAATAATGTATTGTATAATTGTATTTTTAAAGTTTAGTTAGGTATAATATATTTTTATATTTTACTCTTTTGTGAATTTATTTATAAAAAATTTGAAGGGTTTCAAAAGTAAAATTTTTTATGCATATATGTTTATATATTAACAATTAAAAATCAATATATAATTTTTGAATAATATAATATTTAATAAATTAAATTTGAAGTTGTTTTTTGAAAAAAAGATATAATAGGAATAAATTTTAGAAAAAAATTTTCTCTGAATTGTTCTTTACTTCTCTTATAAGAAAAGAAAATTTTTATTCATATAATTTATTATTCCTCATTAAATTAAGTAAAACTTCTTTAAGTGCATTATATAATCTTGAAGTTTTACTTATTATTTGAAGGAGATTTTCTTGATTTGTTTTAATTAAAATTCCTGTTAATTTTGAGCATAAAAAATCATCATCACATTTTCCTTTTGTAATATTTAATTTATATTCAGGAATAAATTTAATTAAAAAATAATATAATGTATCTCCAAGAGCTTCAGTTCTTTCTTCAGGATTTTCTATTTTTAATTTATTTTTTACTATTTCAATTAAATTTTCACTTTCAACTGTTATTTTTTTAATATTATGGTTATTATAATAATTATGTTCATTAATATGTTTTAATTCATTATTTTGATTTCCATTTATAGTGTATGCCAAAGATTTACTAGAATAATTTAAAGGATTAACTTCATTAATTTGAGTTAAATTATTTCTATTATAATATTTCCTTGAGTCAATTTTTTTTTCAACATAATCAATATCGCATTTAATTAAATTATTTCCTATTAAAAATTCTTTTTCATTTGTTGATTCTATTGCTAATTTTGCTGAAGAAATTAATTTAAATGTAATAACAGCTTTTCCTAAACTTTCAAATATAAATTTTTTATTTATAATTTCTCCTTTTTCATTTAAAACATTTGTTAATTTGGCATGTGTTAAAATTTTCACTTTTTGAATTTCTCCAAATTGAGAAAAAAATTTTTTTAAATCATTTTCTTTAATTTCTTTTGGAATATTTTTAATCATTAAATTATTACTTTCATTTTTTATAAATATAAAACTTTGATTTATTGAAGAAGGAATACTATTTGAAGAACTCATTTTACTATTATAACTTGTCCTCATAATGTCAAAAATAATTTAATTTTATTCATTTTTATTTTAATTAATAAATATTTTAAAATATTGAACTCTATAAATTTTAAATAAAAAATTTTTTTTATTTTTTTCCTTTCCTTTCTTTGAATTTATTTTCTTGAAATAATCCAATTATTATCTTTTATTTTTTCAATATATAACTAATATTTGTTTATTGTTTACTTATGTTTATTATTCATCATTTCAGTTTTTAAAGAATATCCATTTTGTTTAATGTTTAACCTATTTCTATGTGAATTTTATAAATATAAATACATTTTAAAAAAAATTAATTTTCTTATTAAAAAAGAAAAAATGAAAATCAAGATTGGAAGCTGCTTTTTCAAGTTCTGATAATATGATAATTTTAAAAACATATGTAAAGATAAAGTTAAATAGAAAGAATTTTCTGATGAAAATCTTCCAAATTTCAAACTTTTTAATATGACAATAATAAATCAAATATCAAAAAATAAAAAATTACTATAGAATTTCTCTAATGACT
>JAJJKW010000481.1:0-23680 GCA_023805745.1 Isotricha sp. YL-2021b | reverse complement strand
TAAATATTGTATTGAAAAATTTAAAGAAGAAAGTGGAATTGATATTTCAAATAATAAAAAAGCTTTAAGAAGACTTAGAGTAAATTGTGAAAAACTTAAAATTGAACTTTCTTCTTGCAAAGAATCTCAAATTGATATTGATGCTTTAGCAGAAGGTAAAGATTTTTGCATTTCTATATTAAGAAATACTTTTGATAATTTATGTAAAAAAATATTTGAAAAATGTATAAATTTTTTAAACGAAACAATAGAAAGTGAAAATATATCAAAAGATGAAATAGAATATGTAGTATTAGTAGGAGGTTCATCTCGAATACCAAAAATACAAGAAATGATAAAAAAATTTTTTAAAAAAGATAAAATTAAAATATCTAAAGCAATAAATCCAGATGAAGCAATTGCATACGGAGCTTCAATTATAGCAGCAAAAGATAAAGGAGAAATAAATAATTTAATAGATTTAGTTATTAAAGAAATTTGCCCTTTTAGTTTAGGAATTGAAGTAATTAATAAAAAAATGTCATTTGTAATTAAAAAAAATACTCCTCTTCCTTGTAAACAAACTAAAAATTTTGTTACTTCTCAAGATTATCAAAATAAATTTGAAATTTCTGTTTATCAAGGAGAAAGTAATTCTGTTGAAAAGAATTTTTTTTTATCTGAATTTATTTTAAATAATATTACACCTGCTAGAAAAAGACAAACTGAAATGATTGTTACTTTTGAAATTGATACTAAATTTTCTCTTTTAAAAGTTTCTGCAAAAGAAATTGGAACTAAAAATGAAAAAGAAATTAAAATTACTAGAGTTCAAAGAGATGAAGATTTAATTAAAAAAATCATTGAAGAAAGTGAAATTTATAAAGAAAAAGATTTAGAAAAAAAAAAAACAATGAAAAATAAAAAAAATTCTGTTCAATCTTGTTGTACTATATTTTAATAATTTGGTGTATTTATTTTTATTTAATTATTATGTTTTATAAAAATAATTTTTTTTCCGTAAAGTTAAATTATTTTTTTAATTTTTAATAAAAAGAATTGATTTCTATATTAGGTTAATATAAGATTACTTCTTAAATAAAATGTAAAATTAAATAAAATGAACTTTTTGAAAGAATTAAAAAAAAATGGGAAAAAAAAAATAAATAATTATTTTTCAATTTAAATTAAAAAAATTTCAAAAAATGTCGATTTTTACATGTGAAATATGTAAAGAAGTATATAATGATAAAAATAAAAAGCCTTTATCACTTCCTTGTGGAAATATATATTGCGAAGAATGTATAACAAATATATATGAACCACAAACAAAAACTTTTTTTTGTCCTCATCATAAAATTAATCATAAATTTGATTTAACAAATATTCCAATTTGTGCTCAAGTTTATGAACACTTAAATGAACATATTATTTCTTTAAATTTAGATAATAATAATAAAAATGATAATGAAAAAAGTAAAAATAAAACTCAAGATAATTATTTATATTGTTTAAGACATCCTAATAATAAAATTAAATTTTTTTGTAAAAGTCATTCTATTTTTCCTTGTCAAATTTGCTATGTAAATCATATTGATCATAATACCATTTGTTTTAAAACTGATAAAATTAAATTTAAAAACGAAGTTTTTGAATTAAAGCAAAAAATAGAAAATAAAAAAGAAGATTTTTTTAAAAAAAAAGCAGAAAATGAACAATATGAAAATAGTATTAATTTTCACCTTAATGAACAAATTAAAAAAATAAATGAGTATTTTAATTCAATCATAAGTTTATTTATTAATATGAAGAAAAAACTTGAAAAAAAAATCAATGTTATACAAGAAGGATATATTAAAAATTTTGAAAAGATAAAAATTTCAAGTAATAAAATAGTTGATTATTTTATTGATATTAATAATAAAATGAATTATATAGAAAATGAACTTTATCCAAAAGGAGAATATGAAAATTATTATAAAGTAAAATTAAAAATTGAAAGTATTTTAAAAAAAGTTATTTTTTCAGAAAAAACGGAAAATTTTGGTTTCCAACAAAATAAAGAAAATTATAAATTACCTTATTATAATATTCCAAATAATACTTATGATAAAATTATTAATAATGAAGAAGAATATTTTGGTAATATTACTGATTCCAATGATTTAAATTTTAATATTACTAATTCTAATTTTGATATTACTCAAAGTAATTTAATTGGAGATTTTTTAAATAAAAATTATGAAATTAATAAAAATGAAAAAATAAAAATTTTTGATAATGAAAAAAAATTTATTGAAACAAAAACTGCTTTAAGTAATAAAAATATAAATTCTTCTAATTTAAATAGCAATAATGAAATAAAATTAAATGAAGATAAAGACAATGAATTAAATTCCAAAGATTATATAGAAACAACATCAACTTTTTATCACAGAGATGTATTTAACGTTTTTAATCAAAATTTAATTTCAGATTTAAATCTTAAAAATACTTTAAATTCAAATAATTCAAATAATAATAATAATAATAATATTAATAAAAATTTAAATACAAATCCAAATTCTAAATATAAATCTCCCGATATATTATCAGAAAAAACAAGAGAAAATAAATTTTCTTTATCATCTTCAACAAAAAATACAAAAAATTCATATTTTAAAAATGAAATGTCTCCAGATATAAAAGATAAATTATATTATCAAAATATTTTATTTCAAGAATTAAATATAAATAAAAAAAATTTAGAACCTCAAATTCGTTCAAATTCAGCATTAAAAAATTTAAATACCAATACAAATATTAGTACAAAATATACAACAACAAAAAATATAAATATTATAACTGATATAAATTCTCTTTCAGGGAATTCTATTGTAAATAGTGTAAATAATAATTCAAATTATTCTTCTAAAAATAAAAGAATTGGAGGTCAAAGTCCTATAAGTAAAGGAAAATTAAATTATGAAAATAATCAAAAATATGGAATTCTAAAACAATTTAATCAATTTATTACAAGTGGTAATAATAATAATAATTTAAAACATAAAGAAATGAGATT
The DNA here is from genome assembly GCA_023805745.1 of Isotricha sp. YL-2021b. NCBI lineage: Eukaryota > Ciliophora > Litostomatea > Vestibuliferida > Isotrichidae > Isotricha > Isotricha sp. YL-2021b. The sequence continues at coordinate 20,640 of JAJJKW010000481.1, read as the reverse complement.
AGTTCTTACATCTTCTAAAAAAAATCCTATAAATGAACAGATTAAAAAAACTAATAATAATAATAATAATCAAAATATGAATATTTATAGAAATAAAAATTATCCTTCTTCTCAAAGTAATTTAAAAGTAAAAAAAATAAGTGTAAGCCATAGTAAAGAAGAAAACACTGATTAATAAAGCAAAAAAAAAAAAAAGAAATTATTTTTAAATATGTAAAAACCTTAAAAAAATTTTATTTGTATAAAAAAAAACAATATATAAAAAATTTATTAAACTTTTTATAAAAAATATTTTTGAATTTTCAAAAAAAAAATACAAAAAAAAATTAAATGTGGCGGGATATAATAACATGTTCAGAATTAGAATTTTTAGCAGAAACATCTTTAATAACAATAACTCCAAATTTTAGAGGAGAAAAAATAAAAACAATAAGTGGAATATTTGGTCCTTTTAAACCTAATAGAGAAGTATCAATTCCTTTATGGTTAGCTTTTCAATTAAAAAAAAATAAAAAATGTAGAATAAGAATTCCTTCTTTTTTAGAAGAAAATAATTTAAAAATTGTTCTTGAATATGAAAAAAATAATAAAAATTCTTTTTATCATTTAGTTCCTTTTTTTTATGAAATTTCTAATATGTTATTTAATAAAGCTGAAGATGATTTTTTTGATATTAAAAAAATTTCTGGTTTAGTTCAAGATATTTCTACTATAAGAGGAGAAAAAATTAATGTTTTACTTAAAGAAATTAAAGATGATGAATTATTTGTTAAATTAAATGAATTAAATGATAGAGAAATTGAATTAATTAGACCTTTGCTAAAAGAAGTTTTTCCTTTTAGATTAGCTATTTTTCTTCAACAATATAGAAATCCTAATGAAAATTTTTTATTTGTAGAAGAACAAAATGATAGTTAAAATTTTTTATTGTTTTTTATTTTTTTTTTTGTTATTTATAATTTGTAAATTATCATAAAAATTTTTTTTTTTTATTTTTTAATTTTTATAAATGGAAATTTTTATAATGATTATTTTTGAAAAAAACTATGTTTATTTTTTAAAATATCTTAAATAAAAAAATATTTAAAAAAAAAGAATTAAAAATTTTCTTTTTGTTTGACAATTTCTTCTCCTTCATCTTCCTCTTCATTATCATTATTATGTCCATTTTCAACAGAATATTCTTCACTATTTTTTTCTTCTTCATTAGTATTATTATTGTTATTATTATCATTATCAGAATTATTATTTTCATTATTATTATTTTCAACTAAATATTTATCTTTCTCTTCAATTTCTCTTTTAATAATATTATCATCATAATTTTTATTAATTTTTGGCATAAAAGTAAATTTTTGTTCATCAACATTTTTTTTTCTTTTAACCATTCCAAAACTAATAATTTCTCTTTTTTGAATATAATTTAAAACATCAAATAATTTCTCAGAAGCAAAAACAAATTCTTTTTCAGTTAAAGTTTCATTATCCTGTTTTAATTCATCAAAAATAGGTTGAAATATTTTATTAATGTTTTGAGGTAAATTTTCATTATTAATAAGAAATTTACTAATAATTCCATCTTGATCTTTATCCAATATTTTAAATATTTTTTCAAAAGATTTTATTTTTTGTTTTTCATATATTTCATTAGAATTATTATTAACATAATTATAAGGTAAATTTTCTTGTCTTTTAATTTGTTCTGCAATATTTCTTTTATTTGTTTCATTTTTCTGATAATCAGTATATAAATTGGAAAAAACATTGAAATTTTCAGTATATTTTCTTTCATAATTATTAATTACAGGAGAAAAAAATTTTTGTCCAGTATGTTCATCAATATCATTTTCAATTAAATCTTTAATTTTTTTCTTTTTTTCAGTTGATTTACTTTGATAAGCTTTTTGTCTATCATTAAAAGGTAAATTAATTAATTCTGAATTATATTCATTAACTTTTGGTTTAAATAATTTATTTTTATCATATATTTTATTTGAAAGATTATGTATATCAAATTGTTGTTTTTTATAATTAGAGTATAATTGTTCATATCTTGGAGTTAAATTCTTTGAATTACCTATTCTATTTTTATCCATTGTTACACTTCTTTTATTTATTCTTGGAGTAAAAGAACAATCATTTTCATTTGCATATTTTTCTTTTAAATATTCTAATTTATTATTAACATAATCTTTATAATTTATTATATTATCTTCATCATTATATGATAATTTATTATTATATCTTCTTGTTAAAGCATTATATGATATATTATTTATTTTTGGTTTAAATGTACAATTTTTTTTATGTTTATTTTCTTTATCATTTTTTATTTTTTCTAATTTTGAATTTGTTTTTTCTTGTAATTTTAATCCTTTATGATATAATCTCTCACCATAATTTAATATATAATCATTTGGATTCTCAGAATATAAAGGTTTATTATTTTTAATATTATTTTTTGATACATTATAATTTGATTCACTATTATTTAAATCATCATTTTCTTTTTCTATATTATTGTTATTTATATTATTATTTGAATTATTTAAATTTTTAAATACATTATTTGAATTATTTGATTTATTTATAACATTTTCATTTGTATAAACTGATAAATCTGATTTTGAAGGTCTTTTTTTTGATTGACTTGACGCAGTATGAGATAAATAATGTTTAATATTTTTTTTTGAAGTAGGAATTTTTTTATAATTTGCATTTTTATTATTTGGATTATATTGAATTCTATTTTTTATTATTCTTGGTTTAGATTGGTAAAAATTTTGTTGTTTTGTATTATTTTTTGAATTTAATAATTGCGAAAGAGCTTCGATTGTATTTTCTTTAATATTATTGTTTTTTTTATTATTTAAATTATTTATATTTGATTCTTGTATATTTTGATTTAAATTGTTTTGATTTAAAATAATATTTTGATTAGAATAATTATTATTTGTTTTAAAAGCATTTCTGATTTGTTCAGTTAATTCTTGAAGAGAATTAAAATCTAAATTATTTTGTAAACAAAATTCATAAGCTAATTGTTCTGGTTTAGAATCATTGTAAATTTTAAGAAATTTTTTTTCATTATCTCCTAATTCTATTGCAAGAATCATTATTTCTTGTCTTTCAGAATTCGATTTTTGCAAATTTTCTTCTTGTTGATTAAGATTTATATCGGACATTTTTATTTATATAAATTTTTTTATTTTGTATTAGAAAAAAAAGAAATTTTCAAATAAATAATTTTATTGTTTTTTTTAATAAATATTTATTTTACTCTCAAAAATTTAGACTCAATTTACTAAAATTTTGGAAAAAATATGAGCCACTACTACTACTTTTAGAAATATGATTGAAAGTTTTACGTGCTTTTTCTTCTTCAGATCTTTCAATTGTTTTTTTTTCAGTATATATATCTAATTTACAAAATTGAAGTATAATTACTTCGTTAAAAATTAAACCACCTATAATTGATAATATTAAAGAAGGAAATGAATTTTCCCAAATATTATTAAATGTATTTTTTAGAAATTTATTTTGGATTGTATGTGATATTTTTATAAATAGATTTGATATTACATTACCTGCTATGTTATAACTTGGATATGTTTTTTCTATAATTTTGAAAGATAACATATTTATTATGCATATAGAAAAACAATAAATTAAAAGAATAATAATAGTGAATGGTTTTTTAAAATCTGAATCTAAAAATAAAAAATATGTTTTTGGTCGAATTAAGTTTTTAATCAACAAAAAAATTATGATTATAATCAATCCACAAATTCCTAATAAAAAACAAATATAATTCATATTGAAAAAATATTTTCTATTTAGCATTTTTGGAAAAAGATAATAAAAGCAATGTAATAATTTTGATTCAAATAATATTATAAATATAAATATAAAAGAACTTATATTTAAATAATCATGATTATAAATAAAAGTAAAAAAAAATGTTAAAATTAAAGAGATAATATAAAAAATAATACCAATTTTATGATGATTATATTTTTCAATACCCAAATACAATTTTTCAGTTATAGAAAGAAAAAAAATCAGAAAAATTATTTCAAGAGAATCATTTAATTCTAAACTAATCTTTTTCATATTTTTATTATAAAAATAATTTCTATAATTCAAAGTTCCTAAAATATCTGCAATTGAACAAATAAAAATAAATAAAACATGATATTTACCCAATTTATAATATATTCCAGTTTTTGTAATAAGATGTGTTTCAAGAGATTCTATTTTAAGAGATTCAATTTTTCTATGATATATATTTTTTTTTTTTGAACGATATAATTCATATAGAAAAAAAAAAAAAGCTAAACTTTTTCCAATATTGTTTAATAGTAATTGAAAAAAAACATCATTAAAATAATTTTTAAAAGAATTTTCTATTATATCATTTAATACAAGAAATAAAGATATTGTAATTAAATAGAAAAAACAAGATGAAAAATAAAGGTTTATTGGAAATGGCATTTATATTATTATATTTAATTAATTTTTTATGAGAAATTTCATTATTAATATAATAAAATTAATTTTATACTTAAATTATTTTTTTGTTATATTTAATTATACAATAAAATATTCCAAACTAAGGGAAAAATAAAAATCAAATAAAAATATAAAAAAATCTTTTGAATAAACAATTTATTTTCATAATTTAAATCTATTCTTTAAAATAATAAAAAAAATCTAATAAAACTTTGTTCAAGCATCAAAAAAGAAAATAAAAAACTATTAATTAACCAAATTTTTAACAGCATTTTTTTCCTCTTCCAGTTTTATCTTTATCTTTATTATCAATAACAATATTGTTATTTCCATTTTTTGTTTCAGTATTTTTTAGAATTTCTTTAGTTAAAAAAGTGAAAGTTTCACTAACATTAATATTACTTTTAGCAGAAGTTTCAAAAAATTCCATTCCACATTCTTTTGCTAATTTTTGTCCTTCTTCAAAAGAAACGACTCTATCACTTTTATCACATTTATTTCCAACTAAAACTTTAGAAACAGTATTTTGAGCATTTTGTTCAATTTGTTTAATCCAATTTCTTATATTTTTAAATGAATTTATATCAGTTACATCATATGTTAAAATAATACCATGTGCTCCTTTATAATATGTTTTTGTTATTGTTCTAAATCTTTCTTGACCTGCTGTATCCCAAATTTGAAGTTTTATTAATTTATTTTCTAAATTTATTATTTTTATTTTAAAATCTATTCCTATTGTTGTTAAATGATTTGCTGTAAATGAATCATCTGTAAATCTTAATAATAAACATGTTTTTCCTACTCCTGATTCTCCTATAATTAATAATTTAAAAAGATGATCATATTTATGACTCGACATTTTTTTTTTTTTTTCCTTTTTTTTCTTTTTTTATTTTTTAAATATTTATAGTTAGTTTTGGATAATGCTTTATTTTTATTTTTTTTATTAATTTTAATTATGGGATGTAAAGTTGAAAGAAAAAAACTTTTGATAATTTCGAAAACAAATTCTGATAAGAATACTTATTATTCTAATTCAGCAAATGAAAATTCAAAATTTAAATTTAGATATTTTACAAAAATTAGTTATTATCATAAATTAACTCCAAATCAATGGAAAAGAGTTCTTGATTATTTATCCTATCAAGATTTAAAAGAAGTAGGTAAAATTAATAGAAATTTTAATATATATTGTAAATCTAGTAATTTATTAACTAAATTCTTTAAAAAAATTGATGAAAAAAGCTTTGTATATAATGAATATAAATCTTTTGATTCTTTTAGTCAATTACAAATGAAAGATTAAGTATTTAGTATTTGTTGGGTAATTATTTTTTAATAAAATAAAAATTATTATTCTGAAAAATTTATATTTATTGGTTTTAATTTTAATAATAGTCTTTATATATAACCCATAATAAAGGATAAACTAAACAATTTGTATTATTTTTTTATTTATATTTTTATTTCATCTATTTAAAAATATAATTAAATATATATTTTTAAAATAAATTAATTGAACATTTAAAAAAACATATGAAGAACACAAAAGAAACAAATTTTTACTTCATTTTATTGATATTGAATATAATATTATATGGATTATGTATAATTATAATAATAATAAGAAAAAAATATACATGTCTATCAATGCGTTCACCAAAATTATTAGTATTTGGAAATTTAGGTGGATTTATTGTTTCAATAATTTTAATATTATCTCAAATTTTAAAAGAAAACTCTTATTTATATTTAATTAATAGTTTTTATTATGTTTTTCAAGGAATGATGGTTATATCTTTTTTTATGAGATGCCAAAGAATTATTAATTGTTGTAATATTCATTTTGATGAAAGAGAAGATATTCATAAATTTTATGAAAATAGATATTTATATAAAGAGGGATTCTATGTTAAGTTAATGCTTTTTATTTTATTTTTTTTTTCCTTATTTTTATTAATTTATGCACTCATTTTTCGAACAGCAATTACTTTGTATTTTTTAGAAGGAGAAAAAGAAAAAAAAAATATTGATATTTATTTTTGGTTAATAATAAATTTTATTGAAATGCTTTTTTTATTACGATATGCTTATTTAATGTTAATTAAAAAAGTAAAACAAAAAATAATTTTTGAATTAATCTTTTTTCTATTAATATGGTATATTTATTTTAATTTAATTCAATGGTATACTCATGGAGAAAATAGAAAAAAAATTGATGAATTTTATATTATAATTTGTTCTTTATTAGTTTTGTATATAAATTTATTTTTAAATGGTATTTTCCCAATAATTTTATCTTTTTGTTACCATACTTCAATTAGTTTATATTTTGGTCAAAGTTCAATGAATAGTTCTTTATATTTATTTCTTTCAAATGAAGAATGCTATAAATTTTTTCATAATTATCTCTCTAGAAACAATTCCCCTAATCTTTTTTATTTAAAATTTTATTCACATGTTATGCTATTTAAATTTCATTTTCTAAATAATGAAGATGATTCAATTAAAGAAGAAGAATTAATATCAATTTATAATAAATATTTTAGAAATATTAGTTTCTCTAAAAAATTTGGGATAAATGTTTTTAATTCTATCAAGAATAATTTTGACTCAAGAAATCATATTAGTTATATTAATTTGAATGATGAATTTTTTGATTCTGCTTTAATTATAGCTTATCAAAAATTAGAAAATGATTTTAATAAATTTAAAAATTCTCATTTCTTTGAAGATTTAGGAGATTATTTAAATTTAAAATCATATATTCAATGTAAAATGTATAATACAGGATTAATTAGAAAATTTTAAAAAAATATTAATTAATTAATTATATATAAAAAAAAAATTATAATTTTAGATTATTTTATATTTCTTAAATTTTCTCAAAAATTGTTTTTTATTAATGAAATAAGGTTAAAGTATTATTTAATCTATTATTAATATATATATTAATAAAAATGAAGTATATATTAATTGTTTGAATTTTAATGACTAAAAAACATATATTTTATGTAATTTATTTTTTTTAAAAACTAAAAAAAAATATTTAAATAATTAATTAAATAAATTTAAAAAAAGAAAAAATGGAAAAATATATTGAAAAAATAAAATATTTTTTATTCTCACTTTAAATTTTTTAAAATTATAGTATAAGTGAGTTCTAATTAATTTAGCTCTGAAAATATAATTAGTTTAAGATTTTATTGAAGGAAGAAAGTAAATATGATATTTTCATTAAAAAAATATATTAGAGGTAGTTAAATTATAAATGTAATAAGTTTAATTTTTATAAATGAGATAATTATATAGAGAGAAGAAGTAATGAAAAAAAATTCCTATGAATTTACTAATATCAAAAATTAATTCTTAAATAAAATAATTTAAATATCATTTTAAAACAATAAAAAAAAAATTATGTCAAATCAAATCTTCACAATTTTTAAATTATATTAGAATTGACTATAAAAAATAAAAAAGAATTCAAACAAATATAATTATTTATTATTTTAAATAAGTTTTAATGATTTCTAAAAATAAAAAATCATAAAAATAAAATAAGAAAAATAAATAAGAATGAGTTATAAGAAAAATATACAAAATATAATACAAAAAAAAAAAAATTTTTCTTTGTATTAATAAATATATAATTTTTCATTTATTACAAGCAAATAGTAAATAATAGCAATATACATTATCTTTTAAATTAATAACAGATATTCCTACATATTTTACTTTTTTATTTAATATATTTTTTCTTCTACTTTTTTCTCCTCCAGTATCATCTACTAATTGAAGAACAGCACTTAATTCAGGATCATTTAAACTTTTATCATAATGAAATCCAATAACTTCAAAATTATCTTCTAATAATTTGATTTTACTATCTATTATTTTTTCAATAAATTCTAAAGAAGTATAATAATCAATTGATATATTTTCATTATTTAAAGGAATATTCACATCTAATTTTAATTTATTATTTAATTCTATAGGCTCTAATGGTGTTTGTAAATATAATGTTTTTATACATTCATTAAATTCATTTTCTCCTTTTTCTAATAATATTAATGTATTATTAGATTTATTTGTTTTTAAATAATATTTATTATTTTTTTGAATTATATTTTCTTTATATTTATTTATGACATCAATATATGAAAGAGGATTTGTTCTTATTATATTTATTTGTTCTAAAAGCTGAAATGATAATATATTTTGATTATTATTAAAAGAACTCTTTAAATCGTGAATATAATTATTTTTTGAATAAGATGTTTTCGTTGCTTGATTACTAAATGATTCAAATTTTTGATTTAAATTTCTTATTTTTATTACATTTGAGGATATATTTTCATTTATATTTGTTCCATTTTGACAATCATTTGCAAAATTATTTTCATTTAATTTTTCTTCTTTCTTTATACTATGGGTACATTGACATCCCATTTATTTTTTTTTTTTATTTTATTTTATTCTTATAATTCCATAAAATTAAAAAATAACTTTTTAAATAAAATTAAAATATAAAATTATTCTCTTTAATAATCAAAATAAAAAAAAATATTAAATTTATAATTAATTAATAAAATAACTTAAAAAATGACAACAGTAAAAACTAATAAAACAATTGATCAATTTAAACCAGTTTTAAGACAAAAAGATATGGATAGAGATATGTATAATGAAATAGAAAAATTAGCAAAAGAATGTGTTGAAAGTCCAAAAGAAAAATTTAAAAATGATAATGAAATTGCAAATTATATGAAAAAATTTTTAGAAGAAAAATATAAAGATAAAGATTTATGCTGGCATATTATTATTGGAAGAAATTTTGGAGGATGTATCACTTTTAAAGAAAAAGTTATGTGTTATTTATATGTAGGACAAATTGGTTTTTTGATTTTTGCCACTCCTGATGTTTAAAACAATAAATTTAAAAAAAATTTTTTTTAACAAATAATTTTTTATTTTTTTAAAATTTATTATTTATTTAAGACATTTTATATTATTTATATTTTGTGTTTTTATTTAATATTATTTTCATTTTCAATTGGAATATTTTTAAAAACAAAATTATTTGGGTCTTTTACATAATCAAATAAATATTTCAAAAATTTCATATCATCTGATATTTCTATTCCAAATGAAATATTATTAAATCTTTCTTTAAGATAATTATAATTAAAAATCATTTGGAAATTTAAATTACAAGAATCAGTCTTTTTATTTATTATATAAAAAATTTCTTCTACATAATGAATAAGCAATTTATTTATTTGAATATACTTTTTTATATTTTCAGTTAAAACCTTTTGTTTACATTTAATTAATCCAAAATTAAGAACTTCAATAACTTTATTTAAATGATTTTTTATATTTGAAATATTAATATTAAATTTATTTAAATCATTTATTTGATAACCCTTTATTTCAATAATGAAATGCTCTATATTATGAATTTCTTTACATTCATTACATAAATTTAAATGACAATTTTCACAAAAATAAGTAATTTTTAAACAATGAATTAAACATGTAGAATCAAATTTACTTTTATTTATTAAAGAATTCCATTCTTGATGATTTTCTTTTAAATTTTCACAAATAATATTATTATGTAAAGTACAATAATATTCATTTAAATTATCTAAAGAATGAAATTTGAAACAAATACATTTTGAATTTATTAATGCTTTCCAATTTTCGTTTTGATCTGATAAATATTCCTCTAAGGTAAAAATTGATTGATGTTTATTAGGGCAATTACATTTAATAAAAAGATTGTCAATTTTATTTTTATTTATTCGAAAAAATAATTCATTATAGGTTATTTCCAAACATATATTTTTTTCCATTTCACTAAATTCTAAAGATAAATCATCATTTTCTATTTTCGTACTATTATTTAAATCATTACATCTATTTGCATCTTCCTTTTTAACAAAAAAAGTTTTTATTTCTAAACCTTGACTTGTTTCCATAAAATTGTGAATTAAAATCTTTTCTTTTTTAATTTTATTTATTTTCAAATTTTGTTTATGCTTTAAATTTAATTGAAATGTTTTTCGTTATTTATGTTTTATTTCCATAAGAAATAAAAGATAAAAAATAACGAAATTTTTGATATGAAAAACATTATACTATTGTATTAAAATATCTTTTTAATACAACCCTGAAGTTTTTATTTAAAAAAATAAAAAGCATAAAAAAAAGGTGAAATATAAAAATAAAAAATAATAAATATTAATATCATATTTATAAAAATGTCAAATCCTTTTCAACCAAATTCAACAACAGAACAAATATCAAAATCAATAAATGATTTAGATAATCTTTTAAATACAAATGGAAGAAGAACAGTTTATACAGAAAATACTCAATATTATATTCCAATAAATCATATTGTTCAAACAAATCAAAATATAAATCAACAATCTCAATCTTTTAGAAATCAAAATCCAATAAATTATAATAGAAATAAATTTATTAATAATCAAAGTGGAGAAAATTCTTTTCAAGAAAATAATAATACTTTTCCTAATATTAATAATAATATAAATGATGATTTGAAATTTAGAAATGTTAACAAAAAAAATATTTATCCTATAAATTTTGATAATGAAGAAAAAACAAAAGAAATTGTTAGGGATGAATTTGAAAATTTAGTTGATACATATAAAGATGATTTAAAAAATAATTCTAATTTTCTTACTAAATTTGAATATGATGATGGAATGAATGATGTTTATAAACAAATAAATAATTTAAATAATAATATTAAAAATATTGAAAATAATGTTAATTTATCTTTAAAAGACAAAAATAATGTTATGAATTCAAATTTGGAAGAACAAAATAAAAAATTCAGTGAAGATTTAGAGAAAATGTATACTATGATTAATAATTTAAATAATGAATATAAACAAAATTTAGATTTACTAAATAAAAATTATCAAAATGAAAATATAATTTTAAGAGCAAAAATTTCGGATTTAAATCAAAAAATAAATGATTTAGAAAATAATAATAATTCAAAAAATAGAGATAATGATAAAATATATGTTAAAAAAGAAGAATTTGATAATAGAATAAATGAATTAAATAATAAAATCAGAGAATTAAATAAAAATTCAGTAAATAAACTTGATTATGAAAATAAAATAAGAGAATTAAATAATAATATTAAAGAAAACACAGATAATATAGTTGAAAAAGATGAATTTGAAAATGCAATTAAAGATTTAGAAAAACAAATTGAAGAAAATGAAAAAAATAAATTAGATAAAAGTGAATTAGATGATAAAATAAAAGATTTAAATTTAAAATTAAAAGATAATGAAAATTTATTTATTAAAAAAAATGAATTTGATGGAAAAATCAAAACAATTGATAATAAAATAAAAGATGTAGAAAGAAATAATGTTCAAAAATTTGATTATAATATGAGAATTTCAAATTTAGAAGAACAAATAAATTCAAATGAAAAATTAATGAATGAAAATAAAGAAGAATTAAAACAAATAATTGAAAAAAATAAAAATGAATTAAAAGATTTAAATTCAGAATTAAAAGAAAATTTTGAAAAACTAAAAAAAAATATCGAAAAATATAATCAAGATTCCGAAAATTTAAAAAAAAAAATAAATATAGAAATATTATCAAAAATTAATTTAAATGATTTATTAAAATTAAATTATCCTGAATTATCAAAATTAAATTTTGAAGAAATAAAAGAAATATCAAATATAAAAAATGATTTAGAAGAATTAAAAAATAATAATGATAATAAAGAAAAAGATATAAAAGCAATACAAACTCAATTAAAATCTCATCAAAATAAATTTGATGATCAAGAAAGAAAAATAAAAAATATAAAAAATAAATTAGAAGATATTCAAAAAATTCAATTAACCCAAAATGAAAAAATACAAGAACAAAATTATAAAATAATAGAACAAGAAGATAAATTACAAGAACAAGAGGATAAAATAAATTATCAAGATGATAAAATTCAAAATCAAAAACCAATTATAATTAAAGATAATAATTTAACAGAAAAAAAAATAGAAGAATTAAAAAAAGATATTTCTTCTTTATCTAAATTAAAAAATGAAAATTATGCAAAATCAAATGAATTAAAAACTTTACAAAATGATTTAAAAACTTTAAAAAATAAAGTTGATTTTGATAAAATATCAAAAATAAGATTAGATGAATTAAGTCAATTGTCTTATGAAGATTATCAAAATATAAGAAAATTAAAAAATAATAATGAAGGAATAATAAGAAGTAATTCAGTTTCAGGTTTATTAAATCAAAATGAAAATTATATTTTAAATATTAAAAAAGAAGAAATGAAACCTAAAGAAAATATTGAAAAAGAAAATGAAAATAATATAATTAAACTACAAGATGATTTACTTTCTACACAAAATTTAATTAATAATTTAGAACAAAAATTAAATAAAACACAAAATGATATTGAGAATTTAAATAATAAAGTTAATCAACAACCTGTTTTAGATAAAAATATTATTATGAAAATTAATAATATTCCTGACTTGAATTTTGATAATTTTAATAATGATAATAATGAAATTAAATTAAAAGGAGGAAATATAAAAAAAAAATTAAATGATGAAGAAGAAGATGAAAATAAAAATAATAATAATGAAGAAATTTTAAATAAATTATCTGAAGAAAACAAAATTTTATTTAATGATATCGAAGAATTAAAAAATAATATTGGAAAAATTGAAATATTAAAATTAGAAAATAGTCAAAAATTAAATGGAATTCAAGAAAAGTATGATAAAGATATTAAAGATATTAATAATAAATTAAAAGAATTGGTTAGTTTAAAAATTAGTAATTCTTCAAGTAATAATTCTTTACAAAATAATAATTTATCACTTAATAATTTTGATTTCACAAGTGGAAGTAATACTAGTTTTGGATTTGGAAGTACAAATAATAAAATTTATACAAATGTAAAAAAAGATCAAAAAGATAAAAATAATAATAATAATCAATTTGGGAATGAATTTAATGATAGTTTAGGAAGTACAAATAATAAAATTTATACAAATGTAAAAAAAGATCAAAAAGAAAAGAATAATAATAATCCATTTGGAAATGAATTTAATGATAGTTTAGGAAGTACAAATAATAAAATTTATACAAATGTAAAAAAAGATAATAACAAAAATATAAACGATAATAACTCTAATACAAATAATAATAAAGATGTTTCATTAAATAATCAATCAAGTTTTCCATTAAATAATCAATCAAGTTTTCCATTAAATAATCAATCAAATTTCCCAAATACAACAACTACTTTCGGTTTTCAAAATAATAATATTACTGGATTTCCAAACACAACAAATAATTTTGCTTTTAAAAATAATAACCAAAATTATAATAATGATTTCACAGAAAATAATAAAACAGGATTTCCTAGTACTACAAGTGCATTTGGTTTTCAAAATAATAACAATAATAAAACTGGATTTCCTAATACTACAAGTGCATTTGGTTTTCAAAATAATAACAATAATAATAATAAAATAGGATTTCCTAATACTACAAGTGCATTTGGTTTTCAAAATAATAATAATAATAAAACTGGATTTCCTAATACTACAAGTGCATTTGGTTTTCAAGATAATAACAATAATAATAATAAAATAGGATTTCCTAATACTACAAGTGCTTTTGGTTTTCAAAATAATAATAATAATAATAATAATTTTGGCTTTTCAAGTAATTATAATTTTCCTTCTAATAATTTTAATTTACAAAATAGTAATCTACTTACAAATAATGAAATAAAATCTTTAAAAGATAAAATTGGAACATTAGATAAAAAAATAAATGATATTTCTAAAAATATAAATTCAAATAATGAAATAAATAATACATTAAAATCTAAAATTTCAGATTTAGAAAATAAATTAGCAAATCCTAAAAATATAAATTCAGATAAAGAATCAAATAATATTGATAATGCCTGTTTAAATGAGATAAATGAACAAATTTCAAATTTAGAAGATGAACAAAGAAAAATAATAAAAGAAATTAAATCAATAAATTTATCAAATTCAACTACTATGTTTCAAATCAATGCTATAAATGAAACATTAGAAAAATTAAAATATCCAAAAGATAATCAAAATCAAAATAATGATTTAAATTATGAAAGTTCAAATAATAATGAAGAAATTGAAAATTTAAAATCAAAAATAAAGAATTTAGAAAATAAATTAAATTTAAAAAAGGATTCAAATGAAAATGATAATAATTTAAATGAACAAATTTCAAATTTAGAAGATGAACAAAAAAAAATATTAAAAGAAATTAAATCAATAAATTTATCAAATTCAACTTATATGTACGAATTAAATTCTATAAATGAAAAATTATTAAATTTTGAAAAAAGATTAAAACAATTAAAAAATTCAAAAGATAATGATAATAATTCAAATAATAATGAAGAAATTGAAAAAATGAAATTAAAAATAAATAATTTAGAAAATAAATTTGAAGAAAATTTAAATAAACAACAAAATGAAAATAATTCAGATATTCCTTATTTAAAAAATAAAATAAATCTCTTAGAGAGTGAACTTAAAGAAAATATAAAACAAAACTTCTCAGAAAATTTATTAGAAATTCCAAATTTAAAGAATCAAATCAATAATATTGAAAATAAACTAAAAGAAAGTATAAAACAAAGTTCAAATGAAAATATTTCAGAAATATCAAATTTAAAATCCCAAATTCAAAACTTAGGAAAAAATGTAAATGATAGCTTAAAACAAAATTTATCTAATAATTCAAAAGAAATTACAAATTTAAATAACAAATTAAATAATATTGAAAATCAAATGAAAGAAATAGAAAAAAAAAATTCAAATAATTTACTAATTCCAAATATAAATAATTTAGAAAGAAAAATAATTCCTTTAGAATCAAAATTAAAAGAATTAGAAAAGCAAATCGAAACTTTAAATACAAAAAGTCAAAATCAAAACACAACATTAATAGTACCAGAAGAAATAAAGAAAAAAATATCAAATAATGAAAATGAAATAAAAGAATTAAATAAAGTATTAAAAGAATATAAATATAATATAAGTTCAGATAATAATGATTTAAAAAAAAGATTAAATTTCTTTGAAAAAAAAGTTAATGAAATGAATATTCAAATAAATGATATTAAAGGAGGAACAACAAGTAATTCTACAGTTGATGCAATTAAAAAACAATTAATGACAGTTCAAGAAAAATATCAAAATATTGATAAAGAAATAGATGGTGTTAAAAGTGGTTCAAATAATACTGTTTATTCAATTGGTGATTTAAGAATTAAATTAAATTATTATGAAAATAAATTAAAAGAATTAAATTTACAAATTGAAGAAATTAATAATAATATTGAAATTATGAAAGAAAATATTAATAATCGAGATAAAATTAATAGAGATGATATTATCTTTTTAAAAAATCAAAATGTTCAAATTGAAAATATGCAAAATAATATTAATAAAAATATTCTTAAAATTCCTTCAAAAGAAGAAGTTAATAATGTTGAAATTAAATTTACGAGTTTCTTTAATAAATATAATTCCGATAAGGATTCTATTAAAAATGAAATTAAGAACTTAGATAATAAAATTAATTCTTTGAAAATGAATAATCAAAAAAAATTCCATGAAATTTCTATGAAATTAAGCGAAAAGTGAAATAATAAAATAAATATTAAATTATTATTTTTAAAAAATAAAATATTATTTTTGTTTTTTTATTGAATAAAATGAAATTTTTTTTAATTTTTTTCTCTTAAAATGCTTAAAAAATAAAAAATGTTTATTTGTACTGGAAATACAAAATGGGGTAAATTTTTTGAATTTACTCAGTCATTTATAGTAACTATTTTTCTCTTTATTTATTTCTATTGTATAATAAAATATATAAGAAATAAAATAGGATATAAAATTCATAAACTTGATGTTTTTATTATATCATTGACTTTTAGTCAATTAATAATACAATTTTTTTCTTTTATTTATAAAGATTATTATATTCTAACATTATTGATTTCATTATTAAAATTTACTTTAAATACAGTTTTATGTAGTTTACTTTTAGTAATAATAATGTGGAATTTTGATATGTTATATATTAAAGCAATGAATTATGTTTTATTCTTTGTTTTTCTTTTAGATATATTATGTTTTATTTTTTCTGGAAATTCAACTGTTTTTTTCAAAGAAAATGTATGTAAAACAAAATTAGAATTAAGTTTAATGTTCATTGGATTTTTTTATGATACAATAATTATTGGTTGTAGTCTTTGGATGCTTTCTGAAGAAAGATTAGAAAATAAATTAGTTATTATTGTTAATGAAGAAGATTTTTATATAAATCATGTTTTAGCAAGTTTTGTAAGAAGAATAAAAGAATTTTATAAAACTTATTTAAGTATTATATTAATTTTTGGTCTTTCTTTCTTTGCTGAAATTGCATTTTGGATGGGACATACAATTGAAAATGTAGAATATGAAAAAATTAAAAAAGAACAAAGATGCAAATATTATAGTCAATTAGGAGAAAATTTTTTTTTTGAACAATATTATTTGTGTTTTATTGGATTTTTAGTTAGAGATATTTTTCCTAATTTATTTTTATTTTTATGCACTTTAATTTTTAGATGGAAATAATTAAATATTTTTTCCAATAAATTATATTTTTATATAATTTTAATATAATAAAAAAGATAAGTTTTTATTTATAAATTATTTATAAATATATTAAAAAAATAATTTTTTTTTATATAATTAAATAAAATATTTACAACCCAAACTTGTTTATTAAAATATAATTAATTGATATTTATTATATTTAATAATTATAAAATTAATGTTTTGAATTAAATGAGAATCATCGCCCTTTTTTAATAATATATTTTATTTAAGAGATTCAATAAATTTTATAAGTTTTTCCCTATCATCTTCATTAACTTTTTTAAATTCGTAATTATGAAGATTAGTTTCTTCAAATAATCCATTACAATTGAGATTAAGAGTTGGTACAAATTCATTTATTCTTTGACATTTAGTCTATTATAATTAAATATATTTTTTACTATGTTATCTTCAAAGGGTGAAATTGATATAACATTAAAAAATGTAAGCACAAGGCTAATCACTAATAATATTATTGATTTATTTGTGCTTACTCTCATTTTAATTATTTTTATAATTATTACTCAAGCTCATATTATATATTAAATATTTCTAATAAAAATAATTAAGAATTCATATAATATATTAATAGGGTTTCCCTCATAAAATTTTGAAGAGAGAATTTATTAAATTTCTAAAGAATTAATTGAAATAACATTAATATTACTATTTTTTTATTTATGATGTGTATTTAAAGAATTAAACTTATTATAGAATATTAATAAATAAATAAAAAATATTTGTCAAATGTTAATATAAAATTTTTTTAAAAAAAAATGTCAGAAAATTTCAACATCTCAAAAGAAATAAATAATATCAATCTAGATTTATATACAAAATCACCTTCAATAATAGAACATAAAGATTTAAATAAATCTTTATCTGATTCTTCAATTCAAAGTTTTAATGTTTATGCAAATTTAATTCCTGGAAAAAAAAATGAAAAGGAAAACAATTTAATATTTAAAAAAGAAAATTTTCAAACAATAAACCATAATTTTTTAATTAAAAAAGGAAAAAATATAAAGAATAATAATTTCATTTTTTCTCAAAATTTAAATAATTTTTCATTAAAAAATATCAGGGAAAAAATAAGAGAATTAAAAGAATCAAGTTTAGCAAATAATAATTTAAAAAGTGAAAGATATTTAATTAAAAATAATAAATTTAATGAAAAAAATGAACTAAAAACAAAAAAATCAACTTCAGTTTTAATGACAAAAATGGATAGAATGAAATATGAAAATATAATATCAATAGAAAATTCAAATGTTCTTCAAAAAAAAGTAAAAAAAATGTTAAATAATTTAAAAAGTGATAAAATTAAGAAAGATGATGATATTCAAGATTTTAAAAGTCAATTTGAAAATTTTAAAAAAAAAAATATTTTTGGTATTGTTGATTTTCAAAAAAAATTTAAAAATAATTTTACTACTCCTAAACAATATAGATATAATCATTTTTTTAATAATAAAAATTTTGATTTTGTTTCTCAAAGAACAAATTCTAATAAATATATGAAATTAAAATTTTCAAATGTTTTATTTTAATATATTTTTTTTGATTATATTTATATATGATAAAATAAGTATTTAAAAATTATGTTAACTTTAATTTTTTAAATAATTTTCTTATATTATATTTTATTCAATAAAAATAATAATCTATATCTTATCAACATTATAAATTTCGAAATAATATAAATATTTTTATAAAAGAATAATAAAAAAACTCTAAAAATTCTTTATACTCCTAAAAAAATATGTCCAATAAACAAAAAAAAAAATACTATAAAAAAAATTAATGTCAAATACTATAAATGAATAAAAACAAAAAAAATATATGTTATTTAAATATTTATAAAAACAACCTTAAACATTTAAAAAAAAAAATATGATTTATAATAAAAAAAAAACAATCACACAAATTAAATTATAATAAACAAAAAAAGAATAATGAATAAGATAAATTCAATGGACCCAAAATTCGAAAAAATGATAATTAAAACAAATAATGCAAATATTCTTGGAAGGGCTGAAAATTTATTAATAGAATGTGATAATTTAAAAAAAGAAATTTCAAACGAAATTTATTGTAAATTATTTTTATGTTTATATGAAATTTTGGAAATTACGAAAACTCCTCCCAAGGATCAAAAAGATTATTCTCGTGCATTAAAAATACAAAATAATATTATAGATAAAATGCTTTTATTTGTAGAGAAAAACATTTCAAATAATGTATGAGTTTTATCTTTTTGACAATTAATAATTTTATGTATAAATTCAATTTAATAATTTAATTTAGATTTTAATCTTTTTATTTAGTTTATAATATATTTTTAGTTTTAAATTTATTATTTACAAATTGTGGTTCTTTTTTAAGTTTTTTTTTAAAAGGTTTTTTTCTTTTTAAATTAGATTGCGATTTTTTTTAGACTTTTAATCCTATACTATTTTTTTTGTTTTGATTTTATAAATATAAGAAAAAGTTTATTTTTAGGAAAATTTAGTGAAAAATTTTAAACGAATATTTTATAAAAAGAAAGAATGTTCTAAAAATCTTTTAGTTTTTAGTTTTTTCAATATTTGATTTATAAAAATAAATATTTTTATTTTTAAGATTAAAGATTTTTGCTCTTTAATGGCTTTGATAACAATTATATTTATTAAAAAACTCCTAAAAAAAACTAAATAATTTTGTCTACATTAAACAAAAAAAATTTTAGTTAATTAATTAAATATTTAAAAAATAATTAAATATTTAATAATAAAATATATTTTATTTAATTAGAATAATATATTTATAATATTTTTTTCTTTATATGAATTTGATTTTGATATAGTAAATAAATTTTTTATATTTTTCAATTCATGAAACAAAAATGATTCTCTTTTATTTAACAGGAAATAAATAAAAAAATTGAAATAATGAAAAAATTAAATGAGAAATATTCAAATAAAAAAAACAATGGAAATAGATAAGAATAATTTAAAATATTTATTTGTTAAATATTCTCAAATTGTAAATTTAAAGGATATTATAAATCATTTTATAGTTTTTAAAGAGGAAATAATCATAATACAAAAGAAATTTCTTTATAAAACTTTATTGAAAAAATTAAATCAATTAAATCAAATTTGTCAAATGAACTTATAAATCAAATTTATTCTTATATTATTAAAGAAAATGAAAGTATTACGTTAAAACTTATAAAATACAATTATATCAATTCAATATAATAAATATAAAAATGACAAAAAATTACTTTTTTAAATTATTAAATATTTACTTTATTTATTCTTAACGAAATTAATAATATTATAAATATTATAAAATTTATAAATTATTTGGGGATTGGGGATTGGGGATT
>JAJJKW010001896.1:0-23757 GCA_023805745.1 Isotricha sp. YL-2021b | reverse complement strand
CTTGATTATTATTTAATCTTAAAATTATTCATTTTAAATTTTTCAATTTTATTTTTTAATATCAAATAATATTATTCTCTATTTTTAAATTTTATTTATATTATAAAATTTTAATATTATTCATAATATCTTCAATCTATTATATTCGTCTTCAAAATAAATTGAATTATTTCTTTAACCCAGTTTATTTTATGACGATAAAATTTAAAATTATATAACAAAGATTCATATATTAAAATGTTATATTATTAATCTTTAAATTTGTATTTTTTATAATTGAAAATACCATTTAGAGCCATATCATACTTATAATTTTTATCACCTAATTTTAATTTTAGATTTTTTTAATTTTACCACAATTAAATAAATATATTTTTAAATTTATATTTAAATATTATACTTTTTTAAAGGTTTATTTGAAATGTTAAATCATTCTTTATTTATATTTAAACATCTATAACTTATATAATAATCATTATCATTAATTTCATCTTTTATTTAAATATTTTTATATTTTTCAAAATTTAATTAAACCCCAAATTAAGATATTTAATATTATTATTAGTAAATCCTTCAATTTTTATATTTACAATCTTTTAAATTTTATGAATGATTATATATATCATCATATTGATAATAATTTTCAAAATTTTAAATTAAACAAAAAAAAAGAAAAGAAAAATTTAAGACCGCTTAAAACATGGGAATATACAAAAGGATTTTTATTAAAGAGGATTTTGTTAAACATAAATAATTGAATCAAAAAACAATTTTTGAAAAAAAAGTTTAAATTTTTTCTAAATAATCCATATGATTATTGTAGATAAATCTCTTATTAAATAAAAATTTTTATTATTTTAAAAAAATTCAAATCATTCAAATTAAAAAATAATGCTTATTAATCAGAGCTAAAAGAATAATCTTCTTGCTCAGAAATTTGAATCATACAATAAGTATCATATTCTCCTCTTTGAGAAGTTTTAAGAAAAGTATATTCATCTAATCCAAAGCATTTGAAAGTTATTAATTCACAAAAAATAAAAGCTCCTATCATTGAAAAAGTTAGATATATTATATTTTGAATTTTCAAAGAATTTGTTAAAAAAACAATATTTAATAAAATTGAATTTAAAAAATATCCTATTGTAGCAAAACTTGGTCTAGTTTTTTCTAATATTTTTAATCTACATATATTGTATATTAAAGATAATATACAGTAAGAAAATAATAAAAAAATATTAAAATAAACATTATTTTGAAAATTTTTTAATGAAAAAGCGAAATATTTTTTATTCAAAATAAAATAACTTATTTCAAAACATAAATAACTTAAGAGAGAAAAAAATCCTTCTAAAAATAAAATTTTATAATTGCTTAAGAAAAAATCATAATTTAATTTCTTTTCAAAAATTGCAACCATTGAATGTAAATATTCTATTTCAATAACAAAAAAAAGAAAAATAAATAATTTTAAACAGTTGAAAAAGCCAAATAATTGTTTTGAATTGATTATAATCATTATTGAAGAAGAAATCAAAACTATGAGTAATCCTAAAATATGATGTTTATAAATGTTAGTTTTTAGGTATTTCCATTCATTCATAAAAATAAATATTGCTAAAAACAAATTATCAACATTTTGAAGATTGGATTTAATTAAATAAAAAATGTAATAATTTTTCAAGTAAGGTGAATAATAAAAATCTTGAATTAAATTTATTATTCCACATAGCAAAATAACTAGGTATATTATATTATTATTTGTTATTTCTTTTTTCTGATTTTTATCTTTTAAAATTTCTTTATATTCTTTATTGTCATAAATTAAATGATTTTTTTTTTCATATAAATATAAAAAAAAAGAAAGACATTTCGCCAAACAATCTAAAGATAGTTTAATATCAACAATAAAATTAAAAACTTTTTGAAGATAATTCATTCCAATAAAAGTTATACTTCTAATCAAAAAAAGAAGAAAAATAAATTTATAATGAAAGTTTATATTTATCATATTTAATTTATATTTTATTCAAGATAGATTTAAAATAAATAAATATTTCACTTAAAAAAATGAATAATTTCTTTTTTCTTTTTATTTTTGAAAAAATTAATATTCTTATGATTATTCTTTTTTTAAAATAGAAAAAAAATTTTAAATTTAATCTAAATTTAGATTAAATAATATTTTAACAAAGTAGATTAATCTCAAATTAAAATTTTTCATATAATTTTGTGAATTAGATTTATCTTAGTTCGAATATTAATTCAAATTCTTTGTTTTTTTTAATCTTATCTGTAAAAATAATTTTCTTTAAATTTCATCAAAATATATTGAACAATTGATAAAAAGAAGTAAAGAAGTTGAAAGAAAAATAATAATAATTGATAAATGACTTAAAGAATAAAAAAATTGCAATCATAAAAAATATGAGAAAGAGGAATTAAATTATTCTTTATTAAAAAAAATATTTTTTTTGAAAAAAACATTTAAAAAGACAATTTTAATTGTTTTCTGAAAATATATAAACAATAATTCTTTAAATAATGAAAACATAAAAAATTTAATCAAAATTACAATATTCCATATTTTAAATAATTAACAATCAAGTTGTTATTCCGATATTTAAACTTTATAATTTTTTGATATGTAAAAGAAAGAAAATCATTTTATCTTCCTTATAAATAATTTAGAATATTTTTCTTTTTTGATTTTATTTAATTATATAAAGAAAGTTCATAAGGAATTTATATAAAACAAAGAATTATTTTTAGTATAAAAAACAAAAATTAATTAAAAGATTAAAAATTCAGTATTTTAAATTTGTATTTTTTATTTTTAAGAATAAATAAATGAAACCCAATCATTATAGTTTTTTAATTCCATTCTTTTTCTTTTATTTATTTCACCATAATTGAAATTAATTATATTAAAAATTATATATTATTTTTATATTGCTGATTGGGCCAAATTCTCTTCCTCAAATTAATGAAAAATAAAGTGATTTATATTATTGTAATAAATAAAAAAATTTATTAAAAATGAGTGAATATGGTTAGTAATATATTTTTTTCGAAAAAATGAAGAAAATAAATAAAGAAATTTAAAATTTATCTTTTGAAAAAAATGATATGGGAAATTTATTAATGAATGAATAAAAAATTAGAAAAAATACTTTTCAAGAAATCAAGGAAAATATTATTTGTTTTAGTAATTGAAATATTGAAATTGAAGATAATTTAATTCATAACAATGTAATTCTTTTTTAAATTAATTGTTTTTATAATCATTTAAATTTTTTAATTATTATATCATATATAAAAACCAAAATCCAAAAAAGGATAAAACATTTTTTTTTAAATTAAAAAATTTAAAAAATTAACCTTTCCTTAATAAACAAATAAATTAATTTATAAAATGGACTCAAATGATGAAAACGAAAAAAGGAAATTTTCAGAATTTAAAAAAGATATTAGAAATGAGAAATCATTAATTGAAAAAATCAAAAAAATGTATGAATCAGAGTTTGATGAAATGTTTCAAGATATATTAATATCATCAAAAGAAGATTTTTTAGATAATATTTCAAATAATATTAATACTTTATTAACGGATATGTATTCAGAAAATTCACTTAAAGATGAAACTTTAGAAAAAATATTAACAGATTTTGATAATAATGTAGAAAAAGATTATAATTATCATTATGATATTTTAAATAAATCTTTGAAAAGCTTTGAAAGAGATAATAGAAGAGGAAAATTAAATGATAATTCATTTTTAAATAATTTTAGAAAACATTGTGCAGAAACAGATGATATTGCTTATCATAATTGTCAAAATAGTTTAAGTAAATTTTATCAAATCGAAGAAAATGGAGAAATAAAATATGTAATTTGTTCAGATTGTCAAAAAGTTTATTTAAGTTCAATGATATTATGTCATTGTTCAAATTGTAATGAAGATTATTATTCTAGTGTTTTAAATAAAAATGAAGATAAAAATTTATTACCAGCAACATGGAAAAAATATCATTGTGATAAAGTAATAAATGAAAAAATGAAATGTGTAAAATGTCATTCTACATTATATTTAAATTTAAAAACTAAAATGTTAGTTTGTTTAAATTTTAAATGTAATTTTACTTCTAAACCAGAAAGAATTTTATGGACTTGTACAGTTTGTAAAAGTGATTTTCGTAGTGAAGCAATAGTTTATAATCCACTTGAAAATGAAAATATTAAAAAAATAATTCGACAAACTTTATTTTTAAAACAAAAAGCACATCCAAATAAATTACCTTGTTGTAAATTAAATATTTTTTTTACCAATTTTTATCATAAAAGTGATTGTAAAGGAACTTTATATTTTGGAGAATTAAATAATAAAATTATTGTAGTTTGTGATAGATGTAAAGCATTTAATTTTTATGATAAATTTATTTGGACTTGTCCAAAATGTGGAAGTAGATTTAGAGATAAAAAAGAATTAAAAAAAATAAATACTTCAAATAATAATGATTTGAAAGATTTTAGAAGGAAAAGTTTAGAAGTTTTAGCTTCTCCAATTAGAAAAAGAAAAAATGAAGATGAAAATGAAAATGAAAATAGTCGAAGACATTCTAAAACTACTATATTTAAAAAAGAAAATGATGAAGAAGAAATTGAAGGAAATAACTTAATTAATTTAAGAAAAACAGAAAAAAATAATAATAATGATGAAAATGATAGAAGTAAGAAATTAAGAGAAGAGAGAGAAAGAAGAAGAAAAGAAAGAGAAGAAAGAATTGAAAAAGAAAAAAAAGAAAAAGAAGAAAGAGAAAAAAAAGAAAAAGAAGAAAGAGAAAAAAAAGAAAGAGAAGAAAGACAAAAAGAAAGAGAAGAAAGAAGAGAAAGAAGAGAAAAAGAAAGAAAAGAAAAAGAAGAAAGAGAAAAAAAAGAAAAAGAGAATAGTAATAATAAATTAAATGTATATGATAGAATAATTAATAGAAGAAGAAGAGAAAATGAAGAAGAGAATAATTCAATTAAAAAAACAGAAAATTCATCAAAAAATGAAAATATAGAAGAAGAAGTTTCTGAAATAAAACAATCAAAGACAGTACATAATAACAATTCAAATTTAAATACAAAAATGCTTCAAAATCAAATAAATAAAATTTTAAATGACTCTAAATTACCAAAATTTGATATAAATGATTATACATTATATAAACAAATTGGAGAAGGGAGTTATGGAGTAATATATCAAGCATATAATAATCAAGATAAAAAAAAATATGCTTTAAAAAAAATAATAGCACATGATATAGAAGAATTAGAAGGATTTGAAGAAGAATTTGAATTAGTATATGTTTGTGATCATCCTAATGTAATGAAAATATATGGTATTTGTGTTAATATATTAGATTCAACTACTTTTGCATTATATGTTTTAATGGAATTAGCTTTAGGAGATTGGAATGATGAAATAAAAAAGCATTTAAGTGTAAGAAAAAATTATAAAGAAGATGATTTAATTAATATATTAAAGCAATTAATAAATGCATTATTATTTATGCAAACTAAAATGAAAATAGCTCATAGAGATATTAAACCTCAAAATATATTAGTTTTTAAAAATAAAGCTTATAAAGTTGCTGATTTTGGAGAAGCAAAAGAAGCGAAAATTGCAAAACAATTAAATACTTTAAGAGGAACAGAATTATATATGAGTCCAGTTTTATATGATGGTCTAAAAAAAGATAAAGATGATGTAACACATAATCCTTATAAAAGTGATGTTTTTTCTTTAGGTTTTTGTTTAATGTATGCTGCTAGTTTAAATTTTAATATTATTTATGAAGTTAGAGATGTTACTGATATGAATAGAATTGCAAAAATTTTACAGAGACATTTTAGAAATAAATATACTGAAAAGTTTATTCAAATATTACTTGCTATGTTGGAAATCGATGAAAACAAAAGATGTGATTTTGTTGAGTTAAATGATTTGATTTATAAAAATTATCCTTAGATGTTTGTATCTTTTTTCTTTTTTTTTTGAAAAACATTTTTTTTATATATTTAAAATATATTTTGAAAATAATATCTTTTTTTCCTTTTTTAAATTTTATTACCATTAAAAAAAGGATATGAAAAAAAATTTTATTTTTAAATAAAAATTTATTTTTCATTTAATTCATTAGATTCTTTAACAGACACAGAAACTTCAGGAAGAGGAACGAATTTTTTTTCTCCAATATATTTTTTACAAATAGGATTACAAAGAGAATGACAACCACAACAACCACCATAAAAGCACATAACATATACAAAATCAAAAACAACATAAAGAGAATAAATAGCTGTAAAAAGCATATATTTAATAACTTCTCTTTCAGCTTTTCTTATTATAATAGTATACATAAAACATAAACTTATTATATTTGCCCTAATATAAATAATATATCTCATTAACATTGATTTTGAATTTATAAATTTATCTTTTGGAAAATATGTATTTTCAAATAAAAATGCTAATAAAATAATTGAATAATTTACATCAATTTGAAGCATTATTATTGTATCAATTGTTTTATCGTTTAATTTAAATTCTCTTAAAGGTAAATTAGGATGACTTTTGATATCAAAAGTTCCTTTTATTAAAATATAAAATATTTCAAAGAAAAGTATATTAAATTGCCATAAGAAAACCTTGCTTTTATTTTTTTTTATCGTATTAAATATATAAGAAAAATATTCAAATAATGGAATATATATTATTAAATTAAATAAAGTATCTGCATCTTCAATGAAAAAAGTTTGAAATAAAACAATAAAGATTTTAGTTAAAGGATACTTTTTAGTTTCTTGACCTTTATCATTTTTTGGAATAATCATTGCAAAATTAAATAATATGATAAATAAAACATATATTAACCTATTAAAAAATAAACTTCTTACTCCAGTATTATAAAATGGTTTAATTAAATGAAATATAAAAAGGAAAAAAGTTAAAATGAAACAATAAATAAGTGAAATTTTAAACATAGGATATTTTTGATTATAATCAAAATATTTATTTGTAAGGTCTGCTTTTAAGCATAAATAAATATATAAAAAAAGAATTGAAAAAGATATAAGTTCAGCATATTTTCTATAATAATAATGAGAAAGAAAACTTTTTAATTCATGGAAAAATTCTGCATGATAACCAAAATTTGATAAAATAAGAATAATAATAACAATTAAAGGGAAATAACCTAATTTTTCAAATTTTAAAGTTCTTATTACTAAAACTAATATAATTAAAACACTTATAGTATCAAAGAAATATAATTTATCTTCTACTTCATAAGAAATATTAAATAAAAATGATAAAACAGGAAGATATAATCCACAAATATTTATATAGAAATCTCTTTTATTATAATTAGGATCTTTTTCTTTTAAAATATTTTTCATTCTTAAAATTTCAAGGAATGATTTTCCAAATGATATAATGAAAAATAAAAACATAAAAAAATAATTTGAAAAAGGAATACATTTTCTTTCAACGATTTTAAAAGTTTTATTTTGTAAATTTAATATTTTTCTTTTCTTTTCTTCATAAGAGATATCTTCTTTCCCAATTTCATTAAATTTATCAATAATTTTATTAAAATCTTTTTTCATTGAAGGAAAAAGTTTAGAAGCTATATTAAAATATTCATTCATTTGTGCAATTTTCATATTAACAGAATTATTTTCCCAAAATGAATTATTTTGTAAAGTTAAAGGCATTTCAATACATTCTAAAGGAATATTAATTCCATCAATTATCATAGGCATAGTTGAAGCATAATGATATCTATTTATATTTTCTATATTTCTTTCTTTTTTCTTGTTATTTAATTCTTTTGTATATATAACAAATATTCCTTCATTTCCTGGATAATTATATCCATGTGAAATTAATTCATCATCACCAGAAAAGGTATTTCCTCCATGATCACTTGCTATTATTAAAGCATATTCAGGATTTTCATTTATAAATTCATATAATTTATTTAAATATGAATCTAACGAATATATTTGTGCCATTGTTTTATAATGCTTTTTAGTGAATTTATGTGTTTCATAATCTACAGCTGTTGAATAATATATTAAACCAAATTTTTCTCCTACATTTTTTAAATCAAATTGTCTATATAAACATTCTGTCATATTTAATTTTTTGAAAGAAGAATTTTTAAAATATTCATTTAATGTTGTATATAGTTCTTCTTTTGATATTTGTAATATTCCTAATTCATTTGAATTTTCTTTTAAATATCTTTGAACCCATTCATCTTCAATATTATATGAATCATTACATAAATTACTTAAAGCAATATGATCTACACTTATCTTATATGAATTTATTTCTGGACTTTTTTCTCTTCCTAAAAATGTAAAGATAGGATTTATATCACCCATATAAGTTAAATTATAATTTGCTGCTTTTAATTGGAAAAATAAATTATCTAAAGCAAATCTTCTATATTTATAATTTCGACTAAATTTCCCTGTAAACATGGTTTCAAAATTTGAACCAGTTACTTTAAATTCTGTTTCGTAATTAATAAAAACTTTAGATAAGTTATGTTTTTGAGGATTAAAAGCAAAATCTACTGATTCAAAAGCACCTCCATCAACTAAAAGTAAAATAAATTTTTTCTTTTTATATTTATTATGACAAATTGGATTTTCAAAATTTGAGGGATTTTCACAAAATTTATTTGAATATTTTCCTAATGATTTAGAACCAAATATATTTGGATTAGCATAACACATTACTCCTAAAAGTGTTATAAAAAGGAAAAACAGAAAATTCAAAATGAATGCTCCTAAATATTGCTTCATGTTGGATATTTAATTTAAATATATAATTTTTTATATTTTTTTGATTTAATTTATTTGGATTTTTAATTTATTTGATGAGTTCAAATATTTGATTTTTATTAAATTTAGAATTTTTATTTAAATTTTTGCTTGTGTTCTGAATTTTATTTTTTTTGTTAAGTCAATTTCAAATTATTTAAAGTAATATAGAAATAAAAAAATTGAAAATAAATGTTTAATATTGATATTTAAATAAATATATATATCATCTTTCTTCTGAAATTAAAATTCAGTTCAATTCGTTTCAGTCGGGTATTGTTTCAAAATTCACCCCTCTTATTATGAAATAAATAAAAAATTAAAATTATAATAATAATTATATTAAATTTGACTAATTATTTTTAGTATAATTATTCTATAATGGATTAAATAAATAATATCTATATAAACTTATTCTGATAATACTCAATAATATTAAAAATTCTTTTTGCTTTGTATACTACAAAAGGGCAAAAGCAAAATCCATTTAAATAAAAAATTCATATTTTTATTTTATTTTAGCCATATATTTTTTTTCAAATCAATCATATTTTCATAAAAAGTATTATTATTTTCTTGGTATTTTGATTTAATAATAATATTAATAAAATATAATTTATGAATATTCGATTCTTTTATTATAATGAAATTCTTATGGAAAAAATTAAATATATAAATCCAATTACTAAAATATTTTGTTTAATTTTATTTTATTTCCTTTTTCTTTTAATATATTCCTTAACCGATAGTAATAATATTGTTTTTGATTTAAAAATATTTGTTTTTAATCATTCAAAATGAATATATGAACTTTTTATACAATTTTTTTAGAAAAAGTAAAAAGATTGTTGATATTAATTTGTTTATATTAATTAAAGTTTTATTAATTCTTGTTTTTTATTTAAAATATATGATATTTTTGATAGAAATTCTTAAATGAATAATTGTATTTTTTGACATTTAAAAAAAATAAAAAGAAGGAAAAATTATATATTTATATATAAATGTAATAAAATTTTATTTGTTTTTTACATATAAATTTTATATTATTTTTTAAGAATTTAGAAAAAAGAATATATTTAATGGGATGTTGTGCATCAAATTATGAAGAAATATCATATAAATACACAGTAGAATTATATAAATTAATTAAAACTGAAGAAAAAGGGGTTTTTAAAATAAATTTTTCCACATCTGAAACTTTTGAAAAAATTACAGAAAATAGTTTTATAATAGATTGTAGTAAAAGTTCAAATGATATTCTATGTGAGATTATTTTAGATAATAATACAAAAAAAAATTCAATATTTTATATTTATGCAGGTCATGTTCCTGCAGTTAAAAATTATAAAAATATGAAAAATTTATTTCCTCATAAAATTCCAAGTTTATATAAAATAATAATTTTATTAATCAATGAGGCGAGAGAAGAAAATTTTTCAAAAGACTTAATTAAAAAAGCAATTGATAGTTTAGATGATTTTCCCGGAGAAACATTAGATTTAAGGAATTTACAAAAATACCAAGATTATTTAAATCCTAATTTGACTGATGATGATTTAAATTTAACAGATGAAAATCATAATAATTATAATACTAATAATTCTGATGACATCATTCATAAAGAAAATGAATTATATATAGAAGAAGTTATTGGATTTAAAACTTTAAAAAGATTAGAACAAATTTTATTTTGGAAAAAAAATAATAATAATATAATTTCTAAATCACAAACAAATAAAACAAATTCAATTGACATAAAATTTCAAAGTCCAAAAAAAGAAAAAGAGAAAGAAAATAATTCAGAAAATGAAATAAAAAGTCAATCAAACAAAATAGATAAAATAATTATAAGGAATTCAAAAATTCCTCAAATTGATATTTTTAGTCAAATGATTGATACATTAATTAAATATAAAAATTTAAAAAAATTTTCTTTTTATTCAAATGGGATTGATTCAAATTTTGAAGGATGGTTTTTTATTGGAAAATTATTTGAAGAAAATTATAATATTAGATGTATAGATTTACATAATTCAAATTTAAATGATAATCATTTAGAATATTTAACAGAAAGTATAAAAGATAAAAGAATAAGATATTTAGATATATCGGAAAATTTTTTATCTTTAGAAGGAATGAAAATATTTTCTTCTTTTTTAAAAAAAAATAAAACTTTACAAAGATTATTTTTACAAAGAAATGGTGTTTGTCAATTTAAAAAGGAAGGAGTTGAAATTGTTTGCAAATGTTTATACAGCCATCCAAATTTAAAATATATTGATTTATCTTTTATGGAAATTACAGGAGGAGGAATTTATATAAAAAAGTTAATAGAAACAGTAAATTTAGAGTTTATTTGTTTAAGATGTTGTAAATTAAATTATCAAGATTTTAAAAATATTTGTGAACCAATGGTTAATAATAAAACAATAAATCATTTTGATATATCTATGAATGATCAAGGAGGTAATAAAAGTTTAGAAGAATTAAGTAAAGTAATAAAAAATAATAATAAGATAAAGGTATTATATTTAGACCAAATGAATATTAATCTGGATAATTATAATATTATTTTTGATGCTATTGAAACTAATAAAAATATTAATGAATTGTCTTTTTCTCTAAATCCTGTTTTAAAAATTAAAATTGTTTTAAATTTTTTCATAAAAAAAGAACAAGTTAAATCTCTAGAATTTATCCCTTATCATTCAAATAATGAGCAAAAAATAGAATTTACTTTGGAAGAAAAAAAGTTAATTGAAAAATTTAAAAAAGAAAGACCTGACATGAAATTAATTTTAAATTAAAAGAAATAATATTCTATGTAAATGAAATATAAATATTGATTTGAAATTCTTAATTTTTCTTTTTTTAAAACAGTTTTTATTCTATTTTATTATTTTATTATCCTTTTTTAAATTTATATTTAAAAATTAAAATTTATATTAAATTAAAAAATAGGTTACATATTTTTTTATTTATACTTGATTCTAATTATTGTTTAATATTTTTGGAAGATAATAATCAATCTTATGTATTCTTTGATAAAGAGGATCTTGTTTAAATAATTCAATTGTACGATATTTCAAATTTTTATCTAAAACTATTGTACTGAATTTTTCATTTCCAAAAGCTTTAGAACGTAAACAATCTAAAAAGATATTACTATCTTTCTCTATTATTTTATTATTTAAAACTGAATAATTTTTTTTTAGTCGAATTTTGTTATTATTTGTGATAAATAAAGAATTCTTATTTTCTTTTTCATAATTCACAACATTATTATCTTGATTATTATTATTATAAGCATATTTTCTGAATAAATTTAAAATTTCACCGAGTTTGGAAATTTTTGTATTTTTATTATTTATAGTTTTAGAAATATTTAAATTCAACTTTAAATCATAAATTTCATTGACTTCATTAATATTTTTTATTGGTTGAAATTCTGGGTCTTTTTTTATATTATAAAATGAACAAATTTTCATGTGTCTATTTCTATTTTTAACATATGATTTTAAATCAAAAATTGAATTTCCATTTTTAATTTCTATTGTTTGATTTATAAATGTTTTAAATATATCATTATTAATATTATTATTGTTTGATTCTAAATTTGGTGAAGATTTATTTTTCCTTAATTTATATAAACTATTGTTAAAAGAATCGTTTTGATTTTTTCTAAACTTGAATATATTATTTCTTAAATGAATATATTTTTCCTCTCTTTTAGAATTTAATATATATTCACATTTTATTGCTTTTGCTACTTTTTCTAAATTAAAAGGAGGTTTTTTTATATGATTTTTCTTTTCTTCATAGTTATTCATAAATATAAAATTAATTTATTTCTAAAATTATAATTTGAAAATAATAAATAACTATTTTTATTCTTTTTCCATTATTATAAACTTTATAATTTCTTCTTTTAATTATAAACTGGAAAAAATTTATTAATTTCTTTGACTTATTGTATATATATATAATTTTTTTTACTAATTATTTTTATTTTAAAGAGTAAAAGATTTATTCATATCCTTTGATTTTCCATAAATAATAATCAATAAGTGATTACTCACTATTTCTTAAGGATAAAAATAATTTTTAGTCTTTAACTTTTTCCTTCGGAACATAAGTAAGTTAATTAATTGAATAAATCAATTTTTTTTTAATTTGAATTCAGTATTAAAATATCGAATTTTCATTATATTATAATATATTATTATAAACTATTTTAACTTATCCTGATTTATTTTTTCATTTAGTGAAAAAATAATATTTTTATTAAATTTCTCCATTAGAAGCACTTACGTTTTATAATGGGTATTTTTTAGTCTTAAATTTAATATATCCTATTTATAAATATTATTTTACATTTGATATTATTAATCTTATTAAATGAAATAAATTATTTTTTTCAGTTTTCATATGAATAAAAATATAAAAATTTATTTTTATAATACTGTTTTGTTTAAATTATTAAATTATTTAATATGAAATGTGTTCAAATGATTTTAAATCTTTATTTCTTTAAATTATTGGATTTTTTTTTTATTGAATAAAGATTAAATTACTATAATTTTTTTAATCATTAATATACTTTATTATATCAAATAAAAAAAATAATCTATTAAAAATTAAAATAAACTAATTTTTTCTATCATTTATTTTATATTAAAAATTATATGGGTACAGAATTATTTAAACAATACAATGCTGAAAAAACACCATTTTTAACATTAGGTTTTAACTTAGAATGGAATGTATATAAAGCAACACATAAACAAAGAAATATTCCAGTCTCAATATTTGTTTTAGAAAAAAAAAAATTAAAGAGTTTAGGTGGAAATCACAAAAATATTATCGAACAAATAAAAAAAATTACAACAGAACTTTCAAAATTTAAACATCCAAATATATTAAGTGTAATAGAGCCAATGATAGAAGATAAAAATTGTATTGGTTTTGTAACAGATAGAATTTCTTATTCATTAAAAAATTGGGTTGAAACAACAAAACCTTCAAAATTAGAAATTAAAGCTATAATTATTGAAGTTTGTAAAGCTTTAACTTTTTTACATGATGATGCTCATTGCGTTAATAATAATTTAAATCCTGAAAATATCTTTATTGATGAAAATAATAAAATAAAAATAGGTTCTTTAGAATATTCAATAAATGATCCTCCAATAAGTGGAGGAGAAATAAAAGTAAATCCAACATTACAAGATTTAAAATATATAGCTCCAGAAAATATATTTAATAATAAATGTTATTATTCAAGTGATGTTTTTTCAATGGGAACTATAATATATCATTTATTAAAAATATATAATAATGATACAACAAATCCAGATTTAATTAATATTACAAATTTATCAAATAATACAATAGAAAGTTATAAATCACTTTCTTTAAATATTGATGGTTTATTAGAAAAAGCAAAAATAGATTTTGATGATAAAGAACTTTTAAGAAAATGTTTAATAAGAGACCCAAATAATAGACCTTCATTTCAAGATTTATTAGATAATTCTTGGTTTAATGATCCTAAATTAAAAGCTTTAAGTTTTGTTGATAGATTACATGAAAATGATAAATTAAAAAATGAAGAATTTTTAAGACAATTTCCTAAAATTGTTGATATGTTTGAGAATAAAATTCTAGAAAAAAGATTTTTACCTGCTTTTTTAAGTGGTTTATCGAATGAAAATTTAATTGTTCCTTGTTTAAATCCTATTTTTGCAATATTAAATAAAAATGATTTAAAAATAAATTTTGAAAGAGTTGTTTGGCCATATTTAAAAAATTTATTTGGATTGAAAAGTATGCCTGCACAATGTTTATATTTTTTATTACAAAAAGTTGAGTTTATTGGAGATAAAATTTCAAAAAGTGAATTTTCAAATAACTTTTTAAAAATAATTTGCAAAGCTTTAGATTGTAATGTCGTCAAAATTCAAACTGTTGTTGCAGATCATATAATTTATATTACTAAAAAAATAGATTCTTTAACTTTTAAAAATCAAGTTTATCCAAGAATAATCACAACTTTACAAACTACTAATTCTCAACAATTAAAAATTAAATTATTAAATTCTATGAAAGAATTATATAAGTTATTAGACCAAAATACAATTAATGAAAATTTATTAAATAATTTAGATAAAGTTAGAAAAGGAGATAACGGAGGTGAAATTTGTATGTTAATCTCTTCAATTTATGAAGAAATTGCTAAAGTTGTTACTATCATTTCTATTGCAAATAAAATACTACCTAACTTAATTTCTATTTTAGTTAGTGGAAATATTTCAAAAGGAAATTTTGATAGTTTAATGGCTATTGTTCATAAATATTTAGATAGAATAAAAAAAGATAGAGAGAAAGATTTATATGATGATGATAATGGGAAAGTGAAAATGAAGGATGATTTTATCTCAGAAATTGAAGATAGTAAAAATAAAACGAATAAAAATGAAAAAGATGATGATTTTTTAAATGCATTTTTTTCAGGGAATACTTCTTCAAATAATAATAATAATACAAATTTAAATAGTAATAATAATAATACTGGAAATTTAGACTTCTTAGATAATATAAGTTTATCTTCAAATATAATAAATACTCCAAAAACACCATCAAATACTATTAATAATACAACTTCTATTCCTTCATCACTAACTTTAAATAATACTAATAATAATAATATTAATAATAATAATAATATTAATTTTGATTTTTCTACTTCAAGCAATTTAAATAGAGCTCATACTTTCCAACCAAATAAGAATTTTTCAAATACAACAAATGTAAACAGTAATAACAATTTAAATTTTGATTTTAATTTAAGTGGAACAAATAAAACATCAACTTCAAATACTTCAAATTTCAATTTTAATACAAATAATAATCAGCAACAAAATAGACAGGTTAATTTAGATAATTTATTAAATGATTTAGGAACACCATCAATTCAACCTACGACAACAAATAATAATAATATGAATATAAATAGTGGAATGAATAATTTTGGAAATCAAAATACATTTATGAAAAATCAAAATCAAACAAATTCAGGATTCAATCAAATGGATTTAAATTTCTTAGGAGGAAATAATTCTTCCAATAATAATAATACGAATTTCAATAATATGAACTTTAGTATGGGAAATATGGATAATATGAATAAAATGAACTTTAATATGGGAAATATGAATAATATGAATAATAATAATATGAATATGATGAATATGATGATGAATAATATGAATTTAATGAATCAAAGTAATCAAAATAATAACAACAACAATAATTTTGGGTTTATGAATTTACAAAGTAATACTTCTAACACAAAAAACACTGAAAATCCTAATAATCCATTTACATTCTTATAACTAATTAAATAATGTATTTTTAAAAAATTTAAACTTTTTATTTTCTAATTTTTTTATTCATAAATAATTATAATTAAAATAAATAAGTAAAAGAATAAAATAAAATGAATTATGAAAATTATGATGAAGAAATAAATGAATATAATAATGAACATGATATTTACGAAGAAATGAATATGAAAAAAATTGAAGATGTTTTTGATATTAAAAATAAAGAAATTGATGAAAATGAAAAATTTAATCTTCCTTTAACAATGGGAAGTCAACAAAATTATGAGAATAATAAATTTAATTTTGAACAAAATTCATTTGAATATTCTCTTTATAAAGAATTAGATGACAAATGGAATGAAATAGAAAAGAGAAAGCAATTAAACTTAAAAAGAAAACATTATGAGCCTAAAATAAATAATATTACAATTGATTCTTTAATAAATTTTAAAGAAAGTGTTTATGAAAGTAGAAAAAAATGTAACGAAAGAAAATTAAGAGAAAATGATAATGATGAATTTGATAAATTTATAAAAAATAAAATGATAGAATTAAAAAATTTAAAAAAAATAATTAAAGATAATAAAGAAAATTCAAAAGATAGAATTAGAAATTATTTTAATAAAGAATTTAACAACAATAATTTTAATACTTTACAAAGTTTAAATTCTAATAATTTAAATAATTCAAATCTAAAAAAATCTTTTTTGAAAGATGATGAAGAAGAAATTCAAATAATTAACAATAATAATAAATATAATTTTTTTAAAAGTACTGAGAAAAAAATTCCATTGATGCAAAAAAGAGACAATAAAATAAAAAATAAATTAAGAAATATTTTTGGAATAATAACAAAAGATAATAAATTTATTAATAATAATAATATTGGAGAATCAAAATTTTCAGAAATGTCTTTCAATGAATTGGATAAAAATTTTGAAGATATTATGAGTGATTTTTCAAGTGATTTTAAAAGCAAAAATTTACTTTCTAAAAAAATAAAAAAACAAAATCTAAATAAATCACATTCTACAAATGAAAGAAGATTTAATTCAAGAAATAATATTGAAAAAAAAATTATGGAAAATAAAATATTATTAAATGAAATGTTACCAGAAAGTGGAATTGGAAATAAAAAAATTAATTATTTGGGAAATAATAATTTTTTTTCTTATACTCATAATAGGAAAATTAGAGATTATAATCAATTAAACCCAAATCAATCTTATAAAATCTATAAAACAAATAATTATGATAGTACAATAAATGGATTTGCGGGAATAACATCTCCTAAATTATCAAAAATTATTCATTATTAATTTTTCCTAATATTTAACCCTTTAATAAATAAATATTTTTTTTTCTTTTTTAAACTTAAAAACCTCAATTTAAAAATTTAAAAATAAAATATTTATAAAATATTAATGTCTCAGAAAGTAATTTTAATGATTATATAATGTTTATAGAATTGAAAAAAAATTTTATGGATTTAAAATTAATATTTAGTTTTATTAAATATTTTTTATTTTTTTGTTGATTATTATTTGACGAATTTGTTTAAAAATTATAAAAGTTGAAAAACCAAAACCAAATAAACCACAAGTCATAGCAAAAACAGCAATAGCATCTTTCCAATTATTTTTAAAAATAAATGTAAAAGGTAAAATATGATCTTTTTCAGTAAGTTTAGGATTTTCAATAAGAGGTAAAACAGGATCATTGATTAAAAATACTTTCAAAGAAATAAAATAAATATAAAAAAAATAAATAATACTCATAAATAAAAAGCCAAAATAATAAGAATAATTTTTTTTTCCAATACAATTTCCTAGTAAATTACAATGATTAGTTTGTTCTTCAATACAATGATTACAAATAAAACAATGTTTGCTTAATTTTTCTTTTTGAACTTGACAATAAGGACACATTTTTTTTATATTAACATTTTTACAAACTAAAGTCAACCAATCACTATTTTCTTTTTTAAAAATAATTCCAGGGTCAGAAGAATTAATAAAAATAAAAGTCAACAAATAAAATAAATTAATAATAAAAAAAAATCCAGTATATTCAGAAGTTAAATAACTTAATTGTGACTTATAAACAATCAAATTGAATAAAATCAAAAGAAGAAAAAAAGAAAAAGCATTAATAAATAAATTAATTTTTCCTTTTTCACCATTAGTATAAAAACAAGATTTCATAGGTTTATTTTCAATTAAAACATTAGTCACTTTACTCGAAGCCCCAGTTAATTGAATAGATAATTGAATAGGATTTTTTCCATTATTATCTTTTATATTTAAATCTGCACCTTTTTTTAATAATTTCTTTATAATTCTAATTCTTTCTGTAAAAATTGCAATATGTAAAGCAGTTTGACCTAAATTATTTTGTTGATTAATATCATTCATAAAACTTAATAAATAATTAACTGAATGTTCTGCACAATTAAAACAAGCCCAATGAAGAGGAGTATTACCTTTTAAATCTTTTGAATAAATTGACATTTTATATTTTTCTTTAAAATAGATTATAATATTTGGATTATCACCTTGAGCAGCCATATGTAAAATATTTAATCCATTTATTGTACTTATATCAATTGAAGCTCCATAATCAATTAATATTTGAATTATTCTTATATTTCCTCTATATGCTGCATATATTATTGATGTATTCCCATCTACATCTTCTAAATTTATATATGAATTTATATTGAATGTTCTAAATCTTTTCGATAATATTTTTATGACTGATTCAAATGTAGATAATGGACATGATAAAATTACTTTATCAAGAACTATTCAAAATAAATTTTTTTTTATTTTACTTGTTAATTTTTTTTGCCCTATTCTTAATTCATATATTTCTCTTTCTTCTTCTGTATTTAAGAAATTTAAAAGTTGAGTGTAATCTTCATTTTTTTCAAAAAATTTTGATATACTACTTGAAATGTCACTTTCCCTAGTTTCAAACATTTTTTTTAATTTATTTTTATATTTTTATAAAGAAATTTCTAAAAAATACAATTTATATTTTAATTTTTATATATTTTTATTTTTTAATGATAGCATGAGTTTCTATTAATGAAGCTAAATCATTTTGCTTTGCTAAATCCATTGCTGTTTGTTGTCTTTTATTTGATAAATAAGGATTTGCTCCATTTTTTAATAAAAATTCTATTAATTTTGTTCTTTTATGAAAAACTGCATAATGTAAAATTGTATCTTCATATAAATTAACTGGGTCATTTATTTTATTTCCTTTTGAATTTTTATTTGAATTTGAATGAATTATATTTTGATCTATAAACTGAATTAATTTTGTATCACTATATAATTGATAATTTTCTACTAATCTTCTTTTAGAATCTACATGATCCTTTATTTATTAATATTTTTATAACTTACACAATTTCCCATTTTTTTAATAACTTATATGATATTTTTTAAATAATTTTGAATTAAATATTAATTCAGTTATTATATATAAATAGGATTTATTGATTTTCTAAATTGGAGCCTTTTAAATTTAACAATTTGTCTTGTTTACTATTATTATTGATGAAAAATATTTATTTGATTGTTTTTATAAAAAAATATTATAAAACAAATATTAAAGTAAATAAACATTGAAAAATATAAACATAAAAAAATAATTTAAGAAATGAAAAAATAATAAAAATAAATATAACAACACACTCATAGATAATTATTAAATAAATTATTTGAAAAATATTTCTTATTTATACATTATCAAATAAAATTAAAAAATTTAATATAAGAAAAAGGGAAATTAAAATTTAATTTAAATTTTGAAAATAAAAATATTAAAATCAACATAATGAAAAATATAAAAGATATATAAACTAATAAAAAGAAGCAAATATTAATAATCATAATAAAAACAATAAAAAAATATAAGCTAAAATATCATCCTGAAGTTTTTATTATTTTAATTTTTACAAATAATTTTTGTTCTTCAATAAATTATTTTTGTTAAGATTAGTATCTTTAGAAAGTTAATAATTTGATAATATAATTCAGAACAATAAAAACTCATAAAATCCTATGTTCTTTAATATTTATCATTTTATATTTCTTTTTTATCAAATTGTATTTTGTTTTTTTATTTTTATTTTTAAAAATATTTTATGACATTTATTTTCTATTTTATATAAACAAATAAATAATAAATAATAAATTATAATGACAGAAATTGTTCATTATGAAGAAAATTATGAAAACCTTTCAACATCATTTTATACTCAAAAAGATGATAAAAACTTAGATGATTTTGTTAAAAAACCTCAAATAAAAAA
The DNA here is from genome assembly GCA_023805745.1 of Isotricha sp. YL-2021b. Lineage (NCBI taxonomy): Eukaryota > Ciliophora > Litostomatea > Vestibuliferida > Isotrichidae > Isotricha > Isotricha sp. YL-2021b. Next base: position 3,165 of record JAJJKW010001896.1, on the reverse strand, counting down.
AGTTAAATTTGAAAGAAAATTAGATGTCATAGAAGTAGAATCTTATAAAAAATATAATAAAGACCATACATACCCAAGAAATCCAAAATATGATAAGAAAAATATTCATTGTAAATGTAATATATATTAAAAATATGTGCCAGTATAAAAGTATTAAAAGAATTGTTAAGTGTCATTCTTATGAAAACATTAATTTTATTTTATTTAAATTTATATATTAAATAAATAGTAGAAAAAAGTTTGATTAACATCTTTAAATATATTAAATATTGTATAAATATTTAGTTTAATAATATAAATATATTAGATTTAATAAGGGAAATATATTAATAACACAAATAAAAAATTAATGGCTCGGAATGAGAAATTGAATTTATGAAATAAATCAATAAAAGAAAAATTAAATAAAAATTTATAATTAATTGATAAAAAAAAACCAATAAAAATGAAATATCTGAATAATCAAATATAGAATATATATAATAATTATCAGCAAAAACAAATTAATAAATCATTTATATAAATTCAATAAAGTGAAAAATCAAGTTTTTCAATAACATTAACAAATTTGTCAAGAAATGGAAAAAAATAACTTATTCATTAAAAGAAATATATGAAATTACAAATAAATCAAAAATTGAAGATTTAAAAATAATTTAAATTAATCTTATTTTGGACAATCAATTCATTATTCAAAAAAAATTTATAAAAAATATTTTTTCTTTTTTCTGTTTTTTATTTTTAAATAATTTTTTATTGATTTTTTATTATTTATATTATGGATGAAGATAATGTTTTGGAAAATTTTGGTTATTTAGAAATTTGTAATTGTTTTTTGGAAATTAAAAATGTTTCTTTTGATATTTTGAAAGATTATAATAAAGAAAATAGTTTAAATACAATTTTAGATATTTTATACTCTCTTAAAGATAAAATTAATAATAAATTAATTATAGAGATAATATTTGAAAAAGAAGATTTACCAAATGAAATATCATTTTTTCAATATTTCTTATTATCATTTTATTCATTTTTAAATATTTATTATACAAACAATCAATTTATTTTAATAAAATTTCCTCAAATTTTTAAAAATTCTCAACACCCAGAATTTAATTTAACATTAAGTTTAAATTTATCAAACAATTTAATAACAGTAAATTCAAAGACTCAAAATTACAAAATCAAAAATTTAAATTTATTAGAAAACTTCAAAAAAATAACATCTCAAATAGATGAAACACTTCTTTTAAAAAACAACAAATTATTTCAATATGATTATACATGTTTTGCAGGGACATTTGATAGATGTCATTTAGGACATTTTTTTTTAATTCAAACATCTCTTTTATTAAGTAAAAACAAATGTTTTATAGGAGTTTGTAGTGACGAAATGATAAAACATAAAGGTTCATTTTCTTTATTACAAAGTAATTATGTTAGAAGAAAAACAATAGAAGAAATAATAAATTTAAATGGATATAATAATAATAATACATTTGAAGTAAAAACAATTTTTGATTCTGTTGATATGGCAGGAAAAGAACAAAATTTAAATTGTTTAATTGTTACCTCTGAAACTTATAAAGGTGGATTATATTGTAATGAAATAAGAAAGAAAAATAATTTAAATCCTGTTGATTTATGTACTATAAATGTTATTAAAATTAATTTAGATAATTCAGAAAAAATATCTTCTTCTATATTAAGAAAAAATATTATTAATGTTATTCCTATTGAAAAATTAGATAAACTTTATTTTGTTTTCAGAGACTTAATTGAAAGATTAAAATGTGGTAATGAAGATTCAATTAGTTTTTGGTGGAATGAAATTGTTGAAAATTATTGTAAAAAATGGAAATTCTATCATAATTTAAATCATATTTTTTCTTTTATTGAATTATATGACCAATATAATAATATAATTGAAGGAAATAAAAATGATTTTCTTTTAAGTATTTTTTTTCATGATATAATATACATACCTTCTAGGAATGATAATGAAAACAAAAGTAAAAAATTATTTGAACAATTTTATGAAGAAATTAAACCAAAGAATTTAAATAAAGAAAAAGTAAATGAATTTATTATCGAAACTCAAAATCATTTATTGGAAAAACAATATTCTAATGACATTAATTTATTTTTAGATATGGATATTTACATTATAGCAGATAAAAACTGGGAAAATTATGAAATCAAAATTAGAAAAGAGAATATTTATTTAAATTATGATATTTATAAAATTAAAAGAAAAGAATTTTTAGAAAATTTAGAAAAAAAGAAAAAAATTTTTAGAACTAAATTATTTCATGAGAAATTTGAAAAAAATGCTAGAAATAATATTAAGAATATTATAAACAAATTAAATAATTAATATAAATTAAAAATATTTTAAAAATATGATTGAAAAATTTTTTGACATGTCTTTTTTCTCCAATAATATTCTTTAATTGTTAATTCCTTAGAATAATTTTTATAAAATATTTCCTTTATAAAAATATTTGTCTTCATGTATAAAAAAAACATTTTATTATCATATAAAAAAGTCGAAGATAATGGAAATAAATAAATATAAAAAAATATTTTAAATATAGAAAATACAATTTGTATTTGAAAAAGAATTTCTTCTTTTTAGAAACTGAAAAAACAATAGATGATATTATAAGACTAATAATAGGAACTATTCATGAGCAAATACTTTGTGAAAATTTATAATAAAATCTAATTTTTTAGAAAAAACAAAATTAAATTGAATAGAATCAAATATAATCTATTATTTTAACTCAATATAAAATTATATAATAGGTAAAATTAAATGTTTTTAGAATCTAAATATATTAAAATATTTTATATTCATGAAGAAGAAAATTTAAATATTTCAATTTTTCTATGAAAAGAGAAATAAATAAAAATTAATGATAAAAAGTGATGAAAAATAAGTTATGTTGAATTGAATAAGATAAATCATTAAAAACTTTATTCAAATTATTAAATGTTTTTTTGTTTAAAAGTTAAATTCAATAAAAGATTTAATTAAAACTTCCAATAATAAAAATAAAACTCAATTACTTCCTATTGAATTGAATTTTTATTATTTTAATATCTGAATTAAATAAATTTTAACTGATAAAATTTAAAAATTGTTCAAAGAGAAATCAAAAA
>JAJJKW010001895.1:0-23779 GCA_023805745.1 Isotricha sp. YL-2021b | reverse complement strand
TAAAAAAAAATATTCAATAAATCATTATATAAAAATCAATTATGGAAGAATTTTAAAAAGAGTATATTTAATCTAGGATTATTATTTAAATTTAAGATTTGTGGATAATTGATGTAGATATCGAATTAATAAAAAGAAAATATATTAAATATTTCAATAAATTTTTTTGATTGAGATTAGGTAAAACTTTTAAAACAATTAAAATCCAAAAATGGATTGAACAAAAAATATTAAAAAAAATTATTATAATAAAATAATAAATATAAATCAATCTGAAATTATAAAAAAGTTAAATTATTAATGAAGTAATATTAATACTAAAAGTGATAGAAGCTTTAATGGAAAATAGGAAAAGTCCTAAATTAACAAAAAACTATTTTCACAAAATAGGCATTCTCTTTTATTTAATAGTATTGAAGATTTCAATAATTTATTTTAATAAAAATAGAGAATAATCTCTTGATATAGAATTTATTGATTTAGCAATAATATTTTTATTTATATAATTTATCAAAAAATATTTAAAATTAATAAATTTATTAATTTTAGGAAAATAGATTATAATATTTCTAAAATATTCAAAAATTTAAAAAAATTCAAAATGTATAATTTGTAATGTGAAAAAGATTTAGAGGATTTTATTTTATGTTTTTGAAATTATTAGAAAAATTTAATTCACTAATATCTATATAATTCTTTATGAATAATATTAAAGGGAAATTATTTTAGATTAATAAAATACAATTGTATTTAGGTATAAAAAGAAAAGATTATAAATTAGTCCAAAAATAAGATAAAAAATTATTTTTAAAATAAAAAAGTTTAAAAAGAATAATATAAAAAAAAAGCGATTTAGATTTGAAGTTTCTTTTTTTAAATTATTTAGATATTATTTTTAAATTATTAAATGTTATTTATTATTTGTATAAGGATTATAGAAATAATATTTTATTATAATACATTTAAAATTAAAAAAATATTATTTAAAAAAATAATATGAATGTAGATTCTCAATGTCTTTTTTGTAATAAAATAAAATTAATATATTTAAATTTCGAAAAATGTAATCACAAAATATGTCAAACATGTGTTAAACAAGTTCTTTTAAATTCAATATTTCTTTCAAAAAAAATAAAACCTAAGTTTCAAATTCCATGTAAATGTAACAGTTCAATTTTATCTTTAACACCAAAAAATTTATTAAACTTTTTAAATAGCAATACAAAGATTGATAATATTTGTTCAAAACATAATTTAATTTATGAAAATTTTTGTTCAAATTGTAGATTATGGTTGTGTCCAGAATGTAAGAAAGATTTTCATAATGATTATTTTAGTAATCATATTTTAAAAAATTTTAATCAAATTGATGAAAAAGATTACAATTTATGCACTATTCATAATGGATATTATTATAGTTATTATTGTAAAACTTGTAAAAAACCTATTTGTGAAAAAGGATTTAATAATGAACATAAAGAACATTGGAAAGTAAGTTTTGAAGATTATATGAAACAATTTAAAGATTATGAAAAAAAATGGAAAAGAAAAAGTTTAAATGAGTTTAATCTTTATATTGATAATTGTATTAAAAAAACAATAAATGATATAGAAAACAAAATAAGTGTTATTAAAGAAAAAATAGAAAAAGTTATTGAAAATTGTAAACAATTTGAAAATAATATTATTAATGAAAAAAATAAGAAAATAAAAGAAATTCAAACATATATAGATATTATAAAAAATGTCTATAAATATTATTATAACAAAAAAGAGCAACCAGAAAAAAATAGAAATGATATTAAATTTTTATATAAATCATATACAGAATTTAAAGATATATCCTTAGATATAGTATTATTTAATAAAAATTTTGAAAAAATAGATTCATATTTTACAGAAATGAATAGTTTAGATTATTTTCCAATAAATTTATCATTTTATTATCATGACAATAAAAATAGATTTAAAAAAGAAAAATATTCTCATTGTATAAAATCAATGATAATACAAGAAAATTGGGTAAATTGTTTAGCAGAATTAAAAGATGATAAAATAGCAGCAGGTTTTGGAGATTATTTAATAAATGAAAAAAAACCAATAAAAATATTTAATTTAATGAATTATAAAGAAGAAGGAAAATTAATAGGACATACAGATGATATAATATCATTAATTTTATTAAAAAATAATAAATTAGCATCAGGTTCTTTAGATAATACAATTAAAATATGGAATTTGGAAAGTTATAGAGAAGAAAAAACTTTATCTGGACATTTAGGAAATGTTCAATGTTTATTAGAATTAAATAATAATATATTAGTTTCTGGAAGTGGAGATTCAACAATTAAATTTTGGAATTTATCAAATTATCAAAATATAAAAACTTTAAAAGGACATAAAGATAAAATTAGAGCAATGATTAAATTACATGATGGAAGAATTGTTTCTGGTTCTTATGATAATACTATTAAAATATGGAATTTTATATATGAAAAAGAAGATTTAACTTTAAAAAATAAAGTAGATGATGTTTTTTGTTTAATTCAATTAAATGATGGTAGATTAGCTTCAGGTTCAAAAAATAATATTATTAAAATATGGAATTTAAAAACAGGAAATATACAATTTACTTTAATGGGTCATACTGATTGTGTTTTATGTTTAATTAATTTAAAAGATGGAAGATTAGTTTCTTGTGGAAGTGATAAAAAAATTATAATTTGGAGAATTGATATTAGAAGTGAAGAAATTGTTCTTGAAGGTCATAAAGATATTGTTAATTGTTTAATTGAATTAAAAAATGGAAAAATTGTTTCTTGCTCTTTGGATAAAACTATTAAATTCTGGAATTAATTAGAAATATTATTTCTGGAATTGAATATTTTGTATAGTGTTTTTTTAGTTTATTTTTTTATAGTATGTTTTTGTGATTGTTTATGATTTTCTTTATAATTTAATTAGAAATATTTAATATAGGTTAAAATTTAAATTTATAAATGTTAAAAGAATTTAGATTAAATTTTGTTAATAAAAATAAAGTTTTTCGTAATAAAAATAAGTCAAATTATATTTTAGATTCATATAACAAATATACATCCCCATCAAATAATAGAAGAAGTAATGAATTAACAAGAAATTCAACAAATAAAAATAATAAATATTCAATTACAGAGAAAACAAATAAAAAGGAAAAGAGAATTATTCAAAGTAGTTTATCAAATTTGAATGATAATAGCAAAACATTTAATAAAAACAATAATTCAAATTTAGCTTCTCAAAGAAATTTTCAAAATAAAAAATCTATAACATCAAGAAATATAAATTCAAAGCATAGAAGATTAAATAGTTGTGATTTAAAAAATATAAGAAGAGAGTATACTAAATCATATTGTCAATCAATCGAAAGTAATCATATTCCAGATGATTATAGACAAAATTATTATAATTATATAGATAATGATATTAATGATTTAAGAAATATGATTAGTTCTATTAAAGAAAATGGTTTTAGTAAATTTCAAAATGAAATTGATGATAAAATTCAATTGAAAAATCAATTAGAAAATTCTATTTCTTTTCTTAAATCTAAAATAAATTTGTATAATACTCAAAAGAAAAATTATATATTTGAAGGCTCAAAAAATAAAAACAAAATTAAAAATATGGAAAATGTAAATTCAAGATATCAAAATATATTCAATGGAATTGAAAAATATCAAAAAGATATTCCAAATGTTCAAAATAAATTAAATAAAGTAAATGAAGAAAACATAAAAATTAATATGAAAATTTATGAATATGAAAGTAATATTGATTTAATGAAAAAAGAAAGTCAAAAATTAAATAAAATGATAAGTGATTTAAAAAAACAAAAAGATAATATTAAATCAGCTATCAAAGTTTTATCTAATCATATACAAACATTAAAAGAAAAAATGAGAGTTTTCGAAATTGGAAAAACTGATTTTATGATAAATTTTTCTAATTTCACAGAAAGAAGTTTAGTTAAATAAATCATATTTTTTTAATTTTTCTATATTTTATTTAAAATTAATACAATATAAATATATATAAAAAATTTAATCTAGAAAAAACAATTTTATATATTTTTGTTCAAATATTTATGGTAATTTTTACTTTGTTCTTTATTTAAAAATATATCAGGTTGTAATAAATTCATAATACTTCCACTTAATTTTTTATGTAATGTTTTATTATTATTTTCATTATTATCCATATTAATTTCATTATTTTCATTATTATTATTATCAGTTTGATTAATATTATTAAAATTATTATTTTTATCATCATCATTTTCAAAAAAATTTTTATTATTCTCTTCATTACTTTTATTTTCATCATCCAATAATTTTTCCTTTGTTTTATTATTTTCTTTTTCATCATGATAACCAAAAACAATCCAATCATATTTAAAATCCATTTCATATTTTTCTCTTAACATAATTTTATCAATTAATCCATAAAGGTATTGATAATCAGGTTGATCTTCAAAGTTTAATTTTCTAGGATAATTAACAAAATCAATAAATTCTTCTGGTAAATCTTCACATAATTGTTCAACAGTAGTATTTATTTTTTTATTTTTAATTTTATCATATTTTTCTTTTTTATTTTTACCTTTCATTCCCATCCAAGGTAAATTACCTTTTAAAAAATAAATTAAAACATAACTAATTCCTTCTAAATCATCTCTTCTACTTTGTTCAATTCCTAAATGAGTAAAAATTGAAGCATATCTTACTGTTCCAGTTAAATTTTTTCCATCTTTATATGGTATATGTTTTTTATTTTGATCAATATATCTTTTTGATAATCCCATATCAATAACATATAATAATTTACTTTTATCATTTTTTCCCATTAAAAAATTATTTGGTTTTATATCTCTATGAATAATTCCTTTTTTATGCATATATTCAATTCTATTATACATTTGTTTTCCTAATAATAAAGTTGTTTTTAAAGAAAATTTTCTTCCTAAATTATTAAATAAATTTTCTAAATTTTTTCCTAAAAGTTCCATTACTAAACAAGAATAATTTTCTATTTCATGATAATAATATATTTTTGGAATTCCAATTCCATTTTGTAAATCTTTTAATATTCTTGTTTCATGATGTAATTGAGGATGTTTTGAAGATTTTATTTCTAATTTAACTGCAACATCTTGAAGAGTTTTTTGATTTAATCCTAAATATATTTCTCCAAATGCACCATGATCTAATTTTTTGTTTAAATACATTAAATAATGACTTCCTATTTTTGCAATGTTGTTTATTATTTCTACCATTTTGTTTTAAATATTTGTTTTTTTTTATTTTTACTTTGATGAATTTATTTTTTTTATTTAATGTTTTTTTAAATGGTGTTTAAATGTTTATGAATGAATAAATAAAAAAAATTATTTATATTTAAAATTATAAAAATTTATAAAGTAAATTAAAATTATTTTAAGAAAATAAAATAAAAAATCAAAAACTTATACAAAAGAATTATAAAATTAAAAATTTTAATTTTACCTAATTTTTCTGAATAGCATCTTTAATTTTTTGAATCTCATTTTTCATTCTTTTTTCACTTTCAACAATATATTCTTGAACTCTTCCATCAATAATAGTATTTTGTCCTTTAATTTTAATATCTAACTGACTATCTAAATAAGCCATTTTTTTTTCAATCATTTCAATAATTTTATTCATATTTTCTTTTTGTTCAAGAGAATATTTTTGTTTACTTTCTTCAAATTTTAAATTCATAGTATTATTTAACATTAATTCATAATTTTTCATAATATCTTTCATAGGAGATAAATTTTCAGAACAAAGTCTATCAACATATTCTCTAATTAAAACTGCATTTGGTTCTGAATTTCCACTAATATTTCCTTTAAGATTTTGAAGTGCATTATTTGCTAAATGTCCATTTAAATCATTTACTCTTTCATCTAAATCATTTAAATGTTTTGTATTTGTATCATTATTTTCCCTTATATTACTTTTTATTTTATCTGTTTCTTCTTGAAATTGTTTTAATAATTCTTCTGTTATTTCTCTTTGTTTTATATTTATTAATTCTAAATTTTCTTTCATATATTTATCAAATGTTGTAGATAATAAATCAAATTTATTAAAATATTCTATATTTTTATTAGTTGTATCTTCTAATTTTTGTTCTATTCCATTTATTGTTTCTTTCATTGTATTTTCATGATCTGATAATTGAGTTTTTTGCTCTAAAATACTTGATTTTAAAGCAGAAAAATTTTCTTCATTAGTTTTATTATCTTTATTCATTTTTGTATCAATTTTAGATAATCCTGCTTCTAATAAGCTTCTCATTGATTTAAATTCTAAATTATATTTTTCATTATGTTTTGAAATTAAATCATTAAAAGTTTTCATATAATCTTTATTTAAACTTATTAAATTTTTTTCAGTTTCTAATTGAGTTTTTTCTAATTTTGAAACTTTTTCTTCATTTTTTGTAAAAATTTGTAAAAATTCATTTCTAACATCATTAATCATTTTTTTTCTAAAATCTGTTTCTTCAAGTAAATTTTTATTAGTAATATCAACCATATTTTTAACTTGTGCAAATTGAGCATTTATTCTATTTTCTTTAGATTCATCCATTTTAATTAATTCATTTTGTTGTTGTAATCTACTTTCAACTGCTTCTGTTTGAACAGTTTTAATTTTCTCTAAAGTAAATTTTTGATATTGTTCATTTTCTTTTTTTACTTCTGATAAATTTAAATTTATATCTCCTAAATTATGAATAATTTCATTTATTTTATTTTCATTATTTTTATTGAATTGATATACTGTTCCTTTTAATTCATTAAAATCTAAATTATTTACACAATCATCTAATTTTTTTTGTACTTCATTTATTATTGTTGTTGTTTTTTCATTTAATTGTAAATAATTATTAAAACTTAATAAAATTTCAGTTAATTTACTATCATGTTCATTTAATTTAATATTGTTTATTCTTATAATTTTTTCTTGTTCTGCTATTATTTTATTATATTCAATAATTTTTTCTTGCATTTCACTTTGATTTTGAAAAGATTTAGAAATTAAATTTTTCATATTTTGAATTTCTTTATAAATGTCACTTCCAAAATTAGTTTGAAAATTATTATTATTAGTAGGATAATAATTCATTGTATTATTAGATAAAGGTCTATTTAAATTAATATTATTAGGATTTTGAATTGGTGTTATTGGAAGATTATTTGAAGAATCTGCTTTTCTAATTGGAGTATAAGTAAATGGAATTCTACTTGAATTTGTTGTTGAAGAAAACGAAGATAAATTTGTTCCATTTGTATTATTAAAATTATTATTTGTATTATTTCCATTAGATAAATTTAATGTATTGTTTGAATTTGCACTCATTTTTTCTATTTCTAAAAATTTTTTGTAATCTCTTATATTATCTCCTAATATTATATTTGATGTTGTTGCTTGGTTTTTTCTTGTTTGTTCCATTTTTTTATTATTTATTTTAATTTTTTTTATTTGTTTTATTTTTTATTTTGACTGTTTATTAGTCTTTATTTTATTTTATCTTTTATTACAAATATTTTTTATTTGAAAAAAAATTTAATAGAAAGGAGGAGTTTTTGGAATTAAAGAAAATATGATAAATTTTATTTTAAAATTTGAATTAAATAATTAAAACATTTATTTATTAATAACCAAAATAAAATTTATCCTAAAAATTGCTTTATTTCATTTTTTAAAAAAAATTTTTCTTTTTTATTTAATAATCTTTTTCAAGAATTTTTTGACATTTTTCTTTATTTAAAGAATAACTTTTTTAAAATAAACTTTAAAGAAAAATTCAAAATAATAAATAGAAAATAAAAATAAATTTTAATTCTTTGAAAAAAACTTAATAACAATGTAATATATAAATTTAACTATATTAACATCATTAACGTTTTTTTACAAACTATTTAAAAAAAATAAAATAATTAATTATTAAAAATTAAAGATTTTCTCAAATTAAAATGAATTTAATTTGATATTTAAGTAACTATAACTCTTTTGAATTTAATTTAATTTAAAAAAAAAATAACCAAAAAGATATCTAAAATGCAACATGAAATGAGAAGTTTATCATCAAAACACAAAGACAATATAGCAATAAAATTAATATCTCTTGTGGTGATATTAATAATAGGAGTAATATTCGGTTTAATACCATATTTTGTAAAATCATGTAGAAAAAATACAAAATGTTTAAGTCTTGTAAATACATTTGCTGGAGGATTATTTTTGGGAATTGGATTATTTCATATATTACCAGAAGCAAATGAAAAATTTGAAAAATATAAAAAATTAGAAGATGTTCCTTTAGCATATTTTTTAAGTTTTATTTCTTATGCTTTAGTATTATTTGTTGAAAAAATTGCTTTTGATGGTCATTCTCTTTTACATGGACATGAAGATCATCATGAACATAATCATGAAGAGCATCCTGAAATTGAAGAAAAAATTGTAAAAAAAAAAATAGTTATTAAAAAAGAACATACTGAAACTGAAAGTAATTTAATTGAAAAAAAAAAATCTTTAAATGATAAAAATTCAAATGATAAAAGTTCAACTGATAAAAATTCTGATGATAAAAAATCAGATGAAAATCAAGGTGAAAATCTTCAATTAAGAGAAAATAAAATTCAAAATGAAAATTCAAAAGAAGAAAATATAAATAAAATTCAAAAAGAAAATATTGAATTAAAAGAGGATAAAAATATAATAGAATCAAAACAAACAAAAAATAAATATTCTTTTAATGAAATATTAAAATTAATATTTTCTTCAGAATCAGAAATAGAAGGTCAAAATAAAACTTTTGAAAACAATACCTCAAATATATTAATATACAATCAAAATAAGAATATATTTATATCAAAAAAAAAACTAAATAAATTAAAAAGAACAAATTCCCTTCCAACATTATCCTTATCAGAAATAAACGAGAAAAAAAATTTAAATAATATATTTCAAAATATATTTACTCCATTAGTATTATTATTTGCATTAGGATTTCATGGTATTTTTGAAGGATTAGCATTAGGAATAGAAGAAAAAAAGAAAGATGTATTATTTTTATTATTAGCAATTTCAGCCCATAAATGGGCAGCATCACTTTCATTAGGAATATCTTTTATAAAAGCAAAAACAACAAAAAAAATTTATATTATTATGACTATGATTTTTGCAGTTATTGGTCCTTTTGGAATTGTTCTTGGACTTATTCTTTCTCAAAATAGTAATGATTTAGTTGAAGGGATTTTACTTGGAATTTCTGTTGGAACTTTTCTTTATGTTGCTTGTTCTGAAGTTCTTGTTGAAGAATTTGCAAATAAAAATAATAAATATTTTAAATTTATTCTTTTTATTCTTGGAGGAGCTTTCTGTGCTGGGTTATCTTTTATTGAAATGTTAGAAAATGAAGATGAGTAATTTCAAATTATATTTTTTTTGAATTTTTCTTTTTTATTTACCAAAACTAATTGTTATGGTCGTTGGTTTTTTAAGTTTATATATTTTTAAAAGTTTAATTATTAACTTATTTAAATTATGAAAACCTTGTTCTTTAAGTTTAATCATTTTTTATTGATAGAGATATCTTTTAAAAAAATAAATATATATTCGATAAAAATAATGAAAAAAAATTTGTAATTTATTAATATATTTTATTAATTTATATTTTTTTAAACTATTTTTATCTATCAATTAATCATTTTTTAAAAAGAAAAAGAAAAAAAATAATTACCTAATAATTATATAAATAAGTCATATCATCTTGCTCAGAAACTTCTCTATTATTACCATTAGGGCATTTATCTTTATTTAAAAATCCTTTTAGTTTATTATAAACTTTTTCTTTAATATTTAAAACTCTTGGAACAAAAAACCAACTAGTAACAACATCACAAGGAGGATAATTTAACATTCCTTCATAAAAATATACTTTATCCATCATAGTATAATCATCAAGAAAATCTTTAAAATCATTTATATTAATTTCAATAGGTAATTTTTTATCTTCTATATTATTATCTATTTCATCAAAAATATGACTTTGAGTTTCAGTATCTTTTACTTTTATTAAAGGAACTGAAATAAATATTCCATATAATTTTTTACTAAAAAATGTTGAACAATTTACTTGTAATTCACCATCATAAGTTTTGTTATCTAATGTAAATTCTCCTGGAAATCTAAATGAAATACCATGACATTTTACATTAACAAATTCTCCATCTTGAATATTTAAAAAATCCACTTTTATTTTAAACATTAATTCACCTAATAATTTATCATTTGTATAATTTAAAACTAATAAATTATCTTGTTCCATTAATTGTAATTTTCCTGTTGTATTTTTATATATTTTTGGAAAGAAAAAATAATTTGATTCCATTTGAGATGATTTTTGAGATAATATATTCATTGGTGATTTTTGTGGTGTTTTACATCCTACAAAATCTTTTTCCCAATCTTTTCCATTTTGTTTATAATTCCATTCTACTATACTTTTAGTTAATGTTATTGTTAAAAAGAAAAGAAAAACTTTTTGATTCATTTTTAAATATTTAATTATTTTATTTTTTTATTGATAAATTCATTAAATATTGTTCATTTATTTGTTTTATTATTATATATAATTATATATAATATTGTTATTATTAAAATTTTTTTTCAAAAAGAATGAATATTGTTTTTAAAAAAACAATATAATTTGTTTTTATCATTTTCTTAAGAAAAAGGATTTTGAAATATTTCTTTATAGGTTTTATGTAATTTTAAATAATCATATCCTATATTATTTCTTTTATTAAACCAATTTGGACTTTTATAAGAATTTTCAAAATATTCATTTAATTTTGGAGCATTAGGTCTATTTATATTAATAAAATCAGAAATTGATTTAACTCTATATGCTGCTTTAAAATATTTTGAAACTTCATTTTTAGAAACAGAATTAGATTTTTTATTAGGACAAATTATATTATATTTAACAGAAGATAAATTAGTTAAAGTTGCTCTTTTTGGAATTTTTGGATTCCAAGTAGAAAAACTTTCACTTGTTATATATAATTTATCTTTATAATCTGAATTTTTTTTTTGAGGCTGAAATAAATATTTTTCACCTGATTTTTTTTTAAAAAAATTATTATCTCTTAAATTAAATATATCACTCATTGAATATCTATATTTTATTCCTTCTTTTTTAGATAATTTTGGATAAAATTGGATAATATTTCTTGATTTTTGTTCGTTATTTAAAGTACTATAAAATAACTTTTGACTGTTGCTTTTTGCTAATGGTTCTTCCTTTATTTCATTTATTTTTCCTTTTTCATTTTCTTTTATTTCTTCAGGTTTTTTATTATTTTCTTCTGTTATTTCTTCAATTTGATCATTTTTCTCTTTTATTACAGGTAATAAATTATTCATTAATATTCTTGTTTTAGTTTCTTCCTCATTTAAAGAATTATTATATCTATGATTTATTATATTTAATTTCTCGCTTTTTTTTTGAAATACATTGTTTGAATTTTGATGTTTTTTTATATATTCTAGATAAGGATAACCTTTTGGTTTATAAAAATCTTTTTTTAATGTTTTTCCTAAAATATCATTTAAAGTGAAACTTCCTCCTGATTCTTTTTTAATAATGTCTTTTACTTTTTCTGTAAAAATTTCTTCATTGTTTCTTCCCCGTGAATATGATAAATCTATTTTTTTTATATTATATTTATAAGGGATTGTTATTTTTCGATAAAGATATTTTGGATGATCTTGTGATAATTTTATATTATTTTGATCTAATTTTATTAAATTTTGTTTTTTGAATTTTGAATATTTTTTTTGAGAATTATCTATTACTATATTATCTACTGATTTTGATTTTAACATATTTGTCAATTTTTATTTTAAAAATAATAATTTATAAAATGAACTGAAGAAAATTGAAATAAAACTGAATTTTAATTAATAATTATAATATTTATATTTTTTATAAGAATTAAAAATAAAAATTTTCCCAAAAAATATTCTACAATCCCTATTTTCCAAATTTTTAAAATAAAAATGAAGACATTTATAATTGAATTACAAATATCTTTAATGATAATAATATTATTTTAATAATTAAAAAAGTATTTAAGAAAAAGAATTCATTTTATTTATTTGTAAATTAAATTTTTATATATCATATATATAATATTAATTTTTTTATATATTATTAAAAAATATTCAATACATTTATAATTATCCCTTTAAAGAATAATTGGTTTTTATATATTTAATGTTTTTTATTTTTACTATTTTAATTGATATTTTAGAAAATGTAAATTAAAAAATAAAAGAATTAATTATCCATTACAAATAAGAAAAAACTTGATAAAAGATATTTTTTGAAAAAAAAAAAGTTATCTTTAATAATTAAAATATGATTTTATATAATACTAAGTAAAAAAATATATAATTTTTTTATTTTATATTGAGAAATAATCAAATAATGAAAAAGATTTCTCTTTAATACATTTAAATCATTTTCTAATATTTTATAAATCATTATTATAAAGATAAAAAACAATTTATGATATTTTAATGTTTAAAATTGAAATAAGATTGAAAATTAAGAACATATGAATTCATGTTGTTTATGTTATTTGAAATTCATTTTCTATTTTGAAAAATTTGGTAAAAGATTAAAAACTATTTTTATTCTCAAATTATTAACAAAAATGAAAAAAGTAAAATATCAAAATTTCAATTATTTCCAAATTATTATTAATCCTTTTTAAACATATCATTTTTTTAGAAAATTATAAATAATTTTAGTAATTAAATGTTAATTATTTTAAATATTTATTTATTATAAAAATGAAAATTCACAATTAAAATTTGAAGAAAGATTGAAAAAAAATATAATTGAATAGAGATTTTCGTTTGTTCATAATGTTTGTGATTCAGTTTTTAAAAATCATATCATTTATTATGGGCTTGATATAAATAATTTATATTTATAATAATTAAATTAATTTATATTATACTTAAGGAACATCATAATAAATATTTTCAACACAATTATTTTTTTCTCAGTTTAAAGGCTTTTCTGAATTCCTTCTAAATAAAAAAAAATTTTATAATTTGAATGTAAATTATGAAATTATATAAGATTAATAAAAAAAATAAATTCTTCATTATTTATAATTTAACAATTAATTTCATCATTTAGTTCAAATCTTTTTTCTTTTTAAATTTTAAAGAATATAGAGACAAAAATAGTTTTAAAAATTCTTTTTAATATTAAATAAAAAAATATAAAAAAAATCATAATAAAAGCAAACCTCAAAAAACCTTTTAAAACAAAACTAAAAAAAAGAAAAAAAAACCTTATTTTTAATCAGTTTGTCTTCTATAAAAAAGAACATAAGCAGCAGAAGAAACAACATCTTCTTCATTAGTTCCATAACAAGAAGAATCATTATAATTATACCAATTTCCTTTATTTTTACAACAAGCAGTATAATGTCCTCCTCCAGTTCCACCATAATGCTGACTAACTGCATATAAATCATATTTAACATTATCTTTTTCTGGTCCTATAACATATTCTTTTAAATCTACATTATTTATTGGAAAATCTATGAATGAATCATCTTTTCTCCATGAATATCTTGATTCTGTTGAAAATCTTTTTAAACATATCATTAATATTTTTGGTAAATAAAATATATCCATTTTTTTCTTCGCTAATTGAAATTTTTTACATTTTTTACAATACCATTCATTTCCTTCTTCTAATATTTCTTCTGTTCTAAAATATTCTAAACAATCAAATAATGATTTTGAATTTTCTTCTTCATTTAAATATTTTCCCCTTACTTTTGATGTATGGTCAAATTTTCTACTCAAATTATATAGAGAAAATTGTGAATTTAGTTTAAATTTTATTTTTAAAGAAAATTGTTGATTTAATAATAAATCTAATACTTTAGATGATATATCTTCTTTTTTTGATAATTCTTTTAATTCATCTTCTAAAGTTTCATTTTCTAAAAGATTAATTTCTTTATCATCTTTTATTAAAAGAAAATTAAAAGGAAGGTCTTTATCAAATTTTTCTAATAAGTCTTTTTCTTTTTCTGTTAAATTTTCTTTTTTAAAAACTTTTTCATATTCTTTTTGTAAGTATTCTATAATTTTATTTTCATTTTTTTCTTCATTTTCATTCTTATTATCATCATCATTTATTTCTTCTAAAAGATTTCTATATTCATCATCATTTTCATTTTTACCAAAAGGTTCTTTCATAAATTTTCTAGAAATGAAATATAAATACATTTTAATATCATCAAAAGTGCTTTTTTCATCAAGAAATATAATTCTAGGATAAGAACTTAAGCTATAATCATTTTGTCCAATAATATAAACGAGAATAATTTTTTTATTTTCTTCAAATTTATCATAACAAACTATTAAATTTTTAATATTCCATATTTCTTCATTATCATCATAAAATTTTTTAAATTCTTTATCTTTAATATTTGCATAAATCATATTATTAATTTTATATTTAAATCCTTTTTCACTTTCAAAAATATTTTTTAAATCACTGAATTTAGAATCTTTCTCAATACAAGTCATAACTTTAAGAGTATCTTTAATACAATATTTAGGAACATAATATAAAACAATATCTTTTTTTGTACTTAAAAAATCTTTTCCAGGAATATTTAAAATTAAAGTATTAAAAGGATCAAAAGTAGTACTAATCCAATTACATTCAGGACAAGTAATTGTGCATTTAAATTGTCCTGAAAATAAATCAGTAATTATAGAATTATTTCTTCTAATATGTAAATCCCAAAATCTTTTAGCACAATCAATATCATTTTCATTATCTTTTTTTTCATCAATTAATTCATAAGGTTGACTAGTAACTTTATTTAAATCTTCATTAATATAATCTAAAAAATAATTCATAAATTCATAAGAATCATGTTGTCTATAACCTCTAAATATTTTAGCTTTTTGACTTATAGTATTTTTAAAAGAAGAAGGATCTCCTGTTTTTTGAGAACTTATCCAATATTTATTTAATAAATTATACCATTCTTCCGCAAGTTCTCCTTGTAATCCTCTTTTATTTTCTTTATTTATTTCTTTTTCATAATCTTTTGTTAAAAAAAATGTAGTTAATTCTATACAATTTTGAAGACATGCTATTGATGAATTCATAAAACATGTATTTCCTAAATTTCTTGATCCACATAATCCATGTGATGATGTATCTGTTAAAAATTCTTTTAATCGTGATGTATCTATTATTCTATGTGGGTATAAAGTATTTTTTGAAGCTTCCATTGTTTTATATCTATTTTTTATTTTTTGAAATTTTTAATTTATTTATTTTTTTGGATTTTTTTTTTTCGAAAATAGTTAGCTAATTTTTTTTAAATGTATTTGTGATTATTTATTGTTTTTTAAGGTTTAATTTTTTGTTTTTTTAGTTTATTTAATTAATTTTTTTTAATTTAATATTTTTTGTTTTATTAACATATTTGTTGACATTTTTTTTTGTTTTTTTAATTGTAAAATATATTTATAAATATTATTTGATATTTATTTTTCATAAGCAATTTAATTTTAATATGAATAGATAAAAATTTAAGAAAATTTGTTTTTTTCATAATATTTCTTTTATATTATCTTATTTACATCTAAATATTATTTATAATATATTTTTATGCATTTATATGTTTTTTCAGATTATATTTAAGAAAAACCTTTAATTTATTATTTTTAATTCACATCAACCATAAATTATTATAGATTTATTATATAAAAAAGATTTTTCACTTTTCTTTTTTAGCTTAATCAGTAAAATTATTTTTAATATATTTGATAAATAATTGCCTAAATTAAGCTAAATTAATACTATTTACTTAATAAAATCTCAATTATTTATAATTGATGGTTTCGCTAATAGATAAACATTTAATGTGAACTTTTAATTTAAATAATTAAATAAAAAAGTAACTTTTATTAATATTTGCAGGAGTGATGTATATAAATTAATATAGATATTTTTACGAATCTCCAATTTTTTTATAATAGATGAAATTGTTTATAACTTTCTTTTAACAAAAAACCTTATTTAAATAATTTTTTGTATTTATCATAAAAAAGTAAATGAGGTAAAAAATGAAAAATTTTAAATAAAATCACTTGAAGAAAAAATTATTAAATAATTATATAATTTTTTATCCACATCAAAAATTATAATAATTAAAAAAAAAAAAAATTTCTAAATGTAAAGATGGGTATATCACTTTATCATTATTTTAAATTTAATAATATTATTCAATAATTATATCATAACCTTTAAAATATATTTTTAACAAAATCTAAAATTATAATATTATTAATAAAATCTAACAAATGAAAAAAATTAAAAAAAAATTCCATAATAAAAAAATAAATAAAATAATAAATAAAAACCAATTTCCAGAAGACCCTCTAAAAAAATTCCCAAAGTAATACAAAAAAAAAACAAAAAAAATATAAATAAAGAAAAAAAATTAATAAAATTAAAAATAAAAAAACTAAAACAATGTCAAATTTAAAAAAAGTAATAAGCGAGATAAAATCTTTAATATCAAAAGCAGATGCAATAATATTAGGAGCAGGTTCAGGTTTATCAACAGCAGCAGGATTAGAATATAGTGGAAAAAGATGGGAAGAAACATTTCCAGAATTTATAAAAAAATATAAAATGACAGATATGTATACTTCATCTTTTTATCATTTTAAAACAGAAGAAGAAAAATGGGCTTATTGGGGAAGACATTTATATATTAATAATGTTGGTTGTGATGCTTTTGATTTATATAAAGATTTATATAATTTTGTTAAAAATAAAGATTATTTTGTAATTACTACTAATGTTGATGATCAATTTTATAAAAGTGGATTTGATTCAAATAGAATATTTAGAACTCAAGGAAGTTATAAATATTTACAATGTGCTAAAGGTTGTAATAATAAAACTTATGATAGAAGTGATTTAATTAAAAAATTAAATGAAAATATTAGTAAAGATTGTAAAGTTCCCTCTAATTTAGTTCCTTATTGTGAAAAATGTAATGGTCCTATGGAACCTAATATTAGAAAAGATGATTATTTTGTTGAAGATAAAATATTTGAAAATGGAAGAGATAATTATATTAAATTTTTACATAAATGTAAAGGAAAAAAAATAGTTTTAATTGAATTAGGTATTGGAATGAATACTCCAGGAATTATTAGATTTCCTTTTGAAAAAATGGCCCTAGAAAATAAAGATTGGTATCTTGTTAGATTAAATAGAAGTGTTATGGATTGTATGTTTGATATGGGAAATAAAGTTTTCCTAATTAAAGGAGATATTAAGGCTTCTTTAAAAGAAATTATACATTGATTGTATTCATTTTTCATATATTTTTTTAATTAATTTTATTCAATATTTTTAATATTTTATTTTTTTACATTTTTTTTTATTTTTTTTGTTTATTTTGAATTAAAATTACTAATTTTTTTAATATATATTTTTGAAAAAAATAATTAAAATAAAAAATAAACTGTTTGACTGAGTTTAAATGAATCAATAATATTTTATAATAATTCTTTTTAAATTAAAAAAAAAATTTTTGTTTTTTTCATATTTTTTAATTGAAGATTAATTACAAAATTTTAAATCTATGTAATTATATTGAAAAAAATAATTTATTTCATTTTTAAAAAATTATTTTCACTTAAAGAAGTTTTTATCATTGGGGAATTAATATATTCATTTATTAAAATATTTTTTGTTTCTTCAATCCCATTCATAGGGGAATTTAGGATTTTTCTTCCTTTTAATAATTTAGAATTTTCAGTTTCAAAAAATAATAAATCTTCACCTTTAATATATAAATTTTGAAAATCAGTTTTATTTTCGTTTTCAAGTAATAATTTTTTATTTTTAAAATTTCTTGAATAAATTGTATTAATTTTTTTATCATTTTCATTATTCCAACTTTTAAAATAAGAATAAGATTGAGGAAATTTATTTTCTAAATATTTATTATGAAAATAGGTTTTTAAACTTTTAGCATTATAAATATTTTTATCAAAACTAGGATTTCTAATAACTTCTTTATCTTTTTCAAAAGGTTTCAAAGTATAAAGTTGCCAATTTTCCGTTTTTTTTCCAACATTTACATAATATTTTAAATCTCCTTTTTTATAATCTCTTAATGAAGTTTGCCATCCAAAATTTGGATTTAAATTTGTATTTTTAATTTTATCATCTAAAACATTCATAAATTCTTTTTTTATTCTATATGTATTAATTGAATTTATTAAAACATCATTTTTATCTCTTTTTTTTGTTTTTTTCATTATATTTAATATTAATTTGTTATTTGATTTATTTTGTAATAAGAAATTATGTAAAGTTTTTTCTTGACATTTAAATTTTTGAAATAATTTACTTTTAACTTTATAATCTTCATTTTCTAATAATTTTTTAGAAGAATTAGAATAAGGTAAATTTTTTAATTTTATTTTTTCAAAAGAATCATATATTCTTCTTAATCCTTCATTATCGACATATTTTTGATTTATTTTTAATTTTTGATGATTATTACCACTATTACCATGATTTGCTCTTGATGATGTTGACATTGCAGAAAGTGTTTTTAATATTGAACTTCTATTTTTTAATAAAATTGATTTTTTTTGAATTCTTGTTTGAAATAAAGGAATATTATTATGAAATTTTATTTTAGACAATTTTTTTCCTATAATTATTTTATTTCCTTCATGATTTGTTGCAAAATAATAATTTGGATCATTAAAGATTTTATCTGTTTTAGTCTTATATTTATCATAATCTATCATATCTTCTGTTAATGGATGTATTACTAATTCTACTTTTTTGAAATTTTTTGGAGAAAATATTTTTTGGTTATATTCATATAAATCATTGTCAATTTTCATTTAATTAAAAAAAATAAGAATTTTTTTAATAATTCGAATTAAATTTACTAATTATATTAATTTTTTATTTTCTAACAAATTTTTTATTAATTCTTTTTCTTGGTTTATTCTTATTTTTTCTAATTTTTCCTATCTTTTTATAAATTTTTCCTCCATCAACATCCCCAACTAATTTTTCAATACTTTCTTCAATTTGTTCTATAAAAAAAATAAATAATTATAATAACTTTCTAATTCTTTTTTAATTTCTGCTTGAGTAATTCTAAAAGAATGTCTTCTTCCTCTTTCATCTTTTTTAGATTGAGAAATAATTTTTTCTAATACAATATTTCTTTCTAAATCACCTGAAAGAGTTAATTTTTCCATTTCCAAATTTATTATTTATAAAAAGATTAAAAATGAATCAAAATGAAGACAAAAATAAATTATTCGAAGAAAAATTAGAAGTTTTACCATCATTAGAAGAAGCTTTTATTTTAAGATGTCATGATTGTTATTCTATTCCTGTTATTGAAATTAATTTATCAGAACAAATTCCAACTATTATTCCTTTTTGTAGATGTGAAAAAAAAAATATTGAAAAAATTCCTTTAAAAATAAATGATTTCTTAGAAAAATATAATAAAATAGAATTAACTAATTTTTGTTGTAGTGGATGTGGAAAAGATGATTGTTGTCAAAGTGATGAAAAAATAGAAAATTCTTCTTTTAAATATTGTTTACAATGTAAGAAATTTTTATGTGAAGATTGTTCAAACAAACATAAAATTCAAAACGAAAAACATTTATTAATTTCCTTAAAAAATTTTGATTATATTTGTCTTAATGATACATGTTTGTGTTCTTCTTACTGTCAAGATTGTAAAAAAGATATTTGTACAAAATGTGTTAAAGATATACATTATAATGAACAAATTATAGAATATAATAATTTGTTTTTACAAGATGATCTTAAAGAAGGAATTGATAAAATTAAAAGAAAATGTCAGAAAAAAGAGGAACTTTTTAATAATTTTTTGAAATGGATTGAAAATAATCAATTAGAAGGAAAATATGAAGAAAAAATTAAAAAAATAAT
The DNA here is from genome assembly GCA_023805745.1 of Isotricha sp. YL-2021b. NCBI lineage: Eukaryota > Ciliophora > Litostomatea > Vestibuliferida > Isotrichidae > Isotricha > Isotricha sp. YL-2021b. The sequence goes on along the minus strand of JAJJKW010001895.1, from coordinate 3,619 downwards.
AAAAACCTATGAAACAAATATTCAAATAAATTTTCAATTATTACTCCTTCAACATTCAAGTTATAAATTATTTTTTTATCAAAAAGAAAAAAATAAATTTAATTTTGCAGGAATAAATAATATGATAAAAACAAGTAATTTTAATTTTCCATTAATAAGAATAGATTTTGAAAATAACAATAATTACAAAGAGGAAGAGAAAATAGATTTAATATATAATTATTTTAAGGATGATTTAATTATAAATCCTCCAGTAATGTTATCAAAAAAAATAAATAAATATAAATTAATAAAAACATTATTTATAAATCCATTTACTGAAAATAATGAAATAATTCCAAAACAAGTCCAAGTAAATTGTTTATTATCATTAGAAAATAGTCTTTTAATAAGTGGAACAGATGATGGAACTCTTTGTATTTATGAACCATTTTTATTATCTTTAAAAAAAAAAATAAAAAAAGCACATAAATCAAAAATTTTATATTTACATGAATTCAAAATGGGTGAAAATAATAATAATAGAATATGTTCTTGTTCAGAAGATACAAATATTAAATTTTGGAAGTTTAAATATAATAAAGATAATCCTTTAAATTTTTCTTATAGTGAAGAATTTAACATTTCAAATGCTCATAATCAAGTAATTTTTAAAGTTATTGAAATTGATGAAAATAAAATTGCTTCTTGTTCATTTGATACTTATATTAAATTTTGGAAAAAAAATACTAAATCTTATAAATTAAATGAAGATATTTTTACAAACAATGAATTAATTGATATTTGTAAATGTGGTAATACACTTATTTCAGGAAGTCCTGATGGTAATTTAAAATTTTATGATTTAGAAAGTAGAAAAGAAATTCATTGTTTTCAAAATTTTCCTTGTTATTGGAATAATTGTTTATTAAATTTAGATAATAAAAAAATTATTTATACTGGTAATGAGAATGGAACTTTATTTATTATTCAAATTAATATTAAAAATATTATCAAAAAAATTGATGCACATAATAAATTAATTACTGCTATTTCACCACTTAAAGATGGTTCTTTTATTACTGTTGGAAATGATAATACAATTAAAAGATGGAATATATATAATGGAAATTTAATTAATTCTGGAAGAACAAATTCTCCTTTAGAATTTACTTCTATTGTTCAGTTAGATAGAGAAAATTATATTGCTACTTCTAATAAATGTGGAGAAATCGAAGTATTTTCTTTATAATAATTTATGTATATAAAATAAAAAAATTTATTTTTTCATTCAATTGCTTTTATTCAATCTAAATTTAAATCATTAAATTTATTTTCTTGAATTTTTGGCTAATTATTATAATATAAATTAATTCTCTTTTAATTATTTTTAAATTATGAAATATCATTTTGATTGTTTCCAATTTTTTTGAGAAAATTTTTTAAATTAAAAATACCTTTCCATTTGAAATTATTTTTTTCTTTGATAGGAATTCTTTTTTTCTTAATTTATTATTTGAATTTTTCAGTTTTCAGATAAAAATTCTTACTTGATATTTTCTTTAAAAAAAATTCCAAACAAATTGAATCACTAATAATTAAATATTTTTTCTTTTATTTCAAATTATTATTTCATTAATTGAATTAATTTCAATATCTGAGACAATAAAATATGATTTTTTTAGAAATTTATAGAATAATAAAACAATTTTCTTTTTCTTTCTTTTGAACAAATTAATAATTGTTTATTTTAAATTTATTATCATTTTATCTATATTGAATAATATAAAGGAAATATTTGATTTAATTAAAAAATTTGATTAAAATGTTAAAAATATTTTAATTGTTGAATTAATAATTTTTATAATTAATTAATTTATTAAATATCAATTAAATATATTATATAATCAGAAGAATAGAAATCATATGAAATAATTTTATTATCAAAAAAATTAATTAAATTATTTAATTTAATTTTTTCGATGGAAATTGGATAATAAATATTTTTATCAAAAATATGACAATCATTATTTAATAAAGAAATAAAAATAAATGAATCTCTTATAAGAACTGAGGATATTGAATCAATAAAAGAAAAAGATGTAATAATTTGATAATTAGATAATTTTATAATATGAATATAAATTGAAGAATATATCATAAAATTATTATTATTTAATTTTTTTAAATAAATATTATCACCAAATTTCCATTCTTTAATGGTTTTCAAATTATAATCTTCAATATTTAATTCATATAATAAATTATTAGTATAAATAATAACTAAATTATCCATTTCTAAAATTTGATTTTGGAAATTAACATCATTATTATTTTCAAAAGAAATCTTTTTAATTAAATTAAAATTTTCTTCTTTTCTATAAATAAATATTTCCTTTTCATTTCCTAAAATCAAATTATAATTTTTCAATTGAATAAAAATATTATTTATATTTAAATTATGATTAAAATAGATTTCTTCAATAGAATAATTATTTAAATTTAATAATTTAATAATAGAATTTCCTGAATTAATTAAAAGAAAATCACAATTATTATTAAATTTTATAATTGTCTTAATTGGATTGTTAGATACTTTAATTGTTTTATATTTTTTATTATTTAAAGAAATTATTTTTATTTTTCCATCATTAAACCCAGCACATAATTTATTATTATTTAAAGGTAAAATAAATGTTGTTTTTGTCTTAATTTTTATTATATTATTCTGAATTAATATTTTTTCTTTGAATATTTTATTTAATTTAGGTTTTTCAATCAAATTTATTTCATTATTTGATAAAATTATATTTGAATTTAATAAAAAATTTTTTCTAATTTGATAATAATATTTTGAATTATCTGAAATAAATGCTTTATATAATATTTTAATAAAACAAAATATTTTAACTTGTATATTATCATTATCTTCAATTTTTTGGATTTCTTTTTCTAACTTTTTTAAGTTTTCTATAATTTTTTCATCATATATTACTTTAATAGGATTTAATTTTACTTTATGATTTTTATGATTATTACATTCTTTACAAAAATTAACACTACAATTACAACAATAACCAATTAAATCTTTTAAATGTCTCATACATTTATTTTTAATTTCATTAATTAATTTAATTGGATGTTTAAAAACTCCAAAATGAGTATTTCCACATTTTTCACAAAATATTTTTTTACAAAAATAACATAAATATTTCCCATTGTTATTTGAATATAAATTATGCTTATTAATCAGATCACATTTTAATTTTGAAAAATCAAGAAAATAATTACCAAAAAAATTATTTAATCTAATTGGAATATATCCACATGAACATTTTGAATGAATTATCATATCATTATTATTTGATAAAAATTGAAGTTTTAATTTAGGAATATAAAAACAATTATGACATAAAATCATTGAATAAATATATTTTATTAAATTTTTAATAATTAAAAAATTAAATGATTAATAAAGAATATTTATCATTATTTACAATATTCTTCCATAAATTTTGACTATTATAATAATAATAAAAATACTCAACTTCGTTTTATTTTTGTAAATCAATATTTGTCGAAAAAAGAAATAATAAAGAAGTCATAGACTGTTTCTTTTTATTGAAATTGAAGAGTTTGT